>JADBJO010019430.1:0-7500 GCA_016801955.1 Conus betulinus | reverse complement strand
CTTAATCTTCCTCATCATCTACGATCCTCATTGCACATTCCTTCTTTAGTACAATTCTTAATGTTCCTTATCATCCGCGATCCTCATAGCACATTCCTCATTCATTACAATTCTTAATCTTCCTCATCATCTATGATCCTCATTGCACATTCCTCATCATTACAATTCTTAATCTCCCTCATCATCTGCGTTCCTCATTGCACATTCCTCATTCATTACAATTCTTAATCTCCCTCATCATCTATGATCCTCATTGCACATTCCACATTCATTACAATTCTTAATCTCCCTTATCATCTGCGATCCTCATTGCACATTCCTCCTGTAGTACAATTCTTAATGTTCCTCATCATCCGCGATCCTCAGAGCACATTCCTCATTCTTTACAGATTCCAATCTTCCTCATCATCTACAATCCACATTGCACAATCCTCGTAAACTGCGATCCTACACATCGTCCTCGACTATCCTCACTTTATTATCTTCATTCACGCCAGTCCTCATTCATTCCTTCTCATTCACTACGATCCTCATTCAACCATTTTAACTCACTACGATCCTCCTTTAATTATCCTCATTCACCGTGATCCTCATTTCATAACCCTTTATTTACTGAAATCCATGTTCAATCATCTTCATTTTAATGAAGTCTTCATTTAATCTTCATAATTTATCATGACCCTCCCCCTCCTGCTTCTCTTCCCCCCCCCCCCCCACCCCACCCCCCTCCCCCGCATTCAGTTTTCTCATTAACGTCTCGTTAATCTCAGGGAAGTCAATACGATATCCGGGACGATACTGGAATAAACTGAAGGAATGTGCAGTGGTGCTGCGATAGAGACTCCGCTTGCGAGTGTGTGTGTGTGTGTGTGTGTGTGTGTGTGTGTGTGTGTGTGTGTGTGTGTGTGCGTGCGTGCGTGCGTGCGTGCGTGCGTCCGGGCGGGCGGGCGTGCATGCGCGCGTGTGTGTGTGTGTGTGTGTGTGTGTGTGTGTGTGTGTGTGTGCGCGCACGAGCAAGTGAGAGAGAGCAAGCGCGCGCGCACGCGCGCGTGTTTGTGTGGGAAAATCAAACCGGCAAATACTGTGATGCTAAATTTCACTATTTCTCACGCTCTCTTACCCTTCTAGTCTTAAGTCCCCCCCCCCCCACCCCCCCCCCCACCCCTACCCCTCTCCCCTCTTTCGTTCTCTGTCGGTCTCTCTCTCTCTCTATGTGTGTCTCTGTCTCTCTCTCTCTCTCCGCATCTCTCTCTCCCTTCCGTCTATGTCTGTGTCTGTCTGTCTGTCTCTCCCACTCTGCCTCCCTTCTGTCTTCGTCTGTGTCTCTGTCTCTCCTGTGTCTGTCTGTCTGTCTGCGTGTCTGCCTGCCTGCCTCTCTCTCTCTCTCTCTCTCTCTCTCTCTCTCTCTCTCTCTCTCTCTCTCTCTCCCTCCCTCCCTTTTGTCTCTTTCTGTGTGTTTGTCTCTGTCTGTCCGTCTGCCTGTCCATCCCTCCCACCCCCTTCTCTCTTTCTCTCTCAGAGCCACTGACTATCTGCAGAAGAACACTCACCTCGTCGTACTCCTGTGGTGGATTCCGGAAAAGCTCAGGAGCCCAGAAAGGAGGAGTTCCACAGATCCAGGACTTCTGGGAGTCCTCACCCCAGCGGTCATAGAAGGCCAACCCAAAGTCAATTAACCTGGCGTGGCCTTCAGAGTCGAACATGATGTTTTCTGGTTTTACATCTCTGTGGATTATATAACTCTGAAACAACAACACAACAGAGCAACCGCATAACTTGTGGTCTTCTGCAGATTTACGGCAACTTTCCATGAAGGTCAGACAGAAGGTCTAATATCGGTACATTTCATAACATTTGGCTCCACGTTTCCCCCGATGATACAATTGTTCACTTCATTGCCAGTCTTGAATAAAAGTTACTCTGTGTTGGGTTTTCTTATGGGAGCGACAGTTACCCTACTTGTTTATTGTTTACTGTTCCCTGCCTCATTTCATTTTCAATTTTGTTCATTGCAAGTTTATTCTTTCCACGATGAACCCAACCCCAACTCATTTATTGAACTTTCAGCTGAATGTAATAAATGACATGCATCCTCCTCCTCCTGTCTCCTGTTCCGTCCACTTTTACTACAAGTTACAGTAGTCAACATTAACGTAAATTTTCATAGTCGTCCGAGATGTGGTTGGAAACATTTGTTGGTTTCTTGACATGTGTATTCATTGTGGCCTGGTGTGGTCAGTGTGTGTGGTGCTATCCTTTACCGAACGGAGAAAGAAAGAGGGGCCTCCGACAGCTCAGCGGCCAGCAGCGCGATTCGGTTTCCGGGGAAGAAAGTTCGTTTCTCTATGTGATCCCACAGCGACCCTCCGCTATAATAGTCTGTGAACACAGTGAACGACAGAACAAGAGAATTAATCGTGTCACCGGACTGGGGCTTTTTGAGTCGCAATCAACACACACACACACACACACACACACACACACACACACACACATATATATATATATAAGGCGCACGCACACACACACACACACACACACACACACACACACACACACACACACACGCACGAACATACACGGAACCGCGGGCGCGCGCGCGCATTCAGAGAGAGAGACAGACAGACAGACAGACAGATGGACTGACAGACAGACAGACTGACAAAGAAACAGACAGAAAGCGAGAGACAGAGAGGGGAACACAGACAGAGAAGTGATGCGCTCTGGAAGCTAAGCAACGTTCACAGTGTTGACCTACCCGTCAGCAGGTAGAGAAATGACCTGCTCTGGAAGCTGGCCAACAGCTGGACGCAGAACGAGGCCTGCCGCAGGTCCCTAAGGATCTCCACCTCCAGCATAACGAGTTCTTCTAACTCCTTCTTCTTGGCTTGCTGCTTCAGCGCCATCAGGTTCTGGGTTTTCCACCTCGGGCTCCTCACCAGCATGACTTTGCCAAAGGCTATGGTAGAACACAAGACACACCGTATGAAATCATCTCTTCAACGAACATCACATGCATACACACACATCCTATCACTAGGTAGGGAGCTCATAATATGCATCAGCCGTGCTATATAAGTCCACTTCATCTCTTTAAACACCATCACAAGCCTACATATATCCTCTATCAATAGTGGAGAGCTCATGATACGTATCAACTGTGCTAATAACTCCCAGGGTGATATGACCCTGATGTTGCGTTCCCTTTTCTCACGGAATTACCGCACGATTCTGATTTGAGTGTGTATGGATTGGTAGGCTTGATGGTGTAATTCACTCGCTGTTGTACGACCAGTTTGTCCTCAGTTAGGATCGATGAAAAACCAACCCAGACAAAACCATCTATCTATCTACCTATCTATCTTTAAATTTGAAAGCACCACAGTAGGAAATTCCTGTGTATCTTATCATGTATTTCAGCTTTGGATCTTTGCAGTGATATATTTGTCTACCACTGTATACATGTATCTACTGCACACACACACACACACGTGTGTGTGTGTGTGTGTGTGTGTGTGTGTGTGTGTGTGTGTGTGTGTGTGTGTGTGTAACTTTTGGCCCTTGATATTCACTGCTATACAGCAGGAATATAAGCGTTTGTCAGTCGCGTTACAGGGTGTTTTAACAGGTTGGTACAAAAATGTTGCACGACACATATATGGCAGTTTTTGTTTGATTTAGATTCAAACAAAGAGTGGATTATTCTGGGTGATTTCAATTCCCATCATGCTCTATGGTCCGAAAACTCTAAAAAATATCACAAACAATAATGAATATCTCGCCAACACTATAGTAAATGCTAATCTAACGATACTGAATGACGGGTCTATCACCAGAATTGCTGATCGTTCTGATCAGAAAAATTCATCAATTGATTTGTCCTTAGTAACTCCGGGTATTTTTCACTTTGCACGTGGAATGTCATTCAGTCACCACTGGGTAGTGACCATCTTCCTGTTGAAGTTCAGATCTTAGTGTGTCCAGAGAGAACTGAGCATACCCTCGGACATACAAAATACAACGAAGATAAAGCCAAACTGGGACCTTTTTGCCCAGACTCTAATTACTGGTTCTCTTAAGCTCAATTTTAATCATAACATAGAATCAGTAGAAGATCTTGAAAACAATTATGTAGATTTACGAAATCTTATTCTGAGAGCAGCAGATCGTGCCATTCCAAGATTAAGTTTAAAGACCATCCAAGAGAGCCTCAAACCCTTGGTGGAACTCCTCATGTGAGTTGGCCGTAAAAATGAAAACAGAGGCATTTCAAAACTGGATGAATAGTCGTCATTCACAGCCACCCCAAGTAGTAAACGAACTCCACTGTAAATACAAAATTGCTAATAACTATAGTAACAGAACAGTAGCTCTTGCAAAAAAAAAAACAGTATTATGGTAATTTGATCATGACTTGCTCTAAACATCCACATGACGTTTCTAAATTATGGAAAGAAATTAAAAAAAAAAAATCAAGGGTACATTTCATCTCCCTCAGCCTGCTCTGCATGTTAATGATAAAATTTATAGAACTAACAAAGAAAAGGCTGAATTATTAGCAGAAACTTTTGCTTCAATGAGTCAGACTGAGTGTTTATCTCAATCTGAACAAATTCGTAGAAAGGAGTTTGAGGATAAATTCCAAAACATTGAGCAGACTAATATAGAAAGTAACACTTTATATATAAACACAAACTTAACAATGCATGAACTCTGTTTCGCACTTAAACGTGTAAAACCGGGTAAGATATCCACTGGTTCGGATCCTATTTCCTATAACATGATTAAGCATTTTCCTGAGAGTCTGTTATCAAAGTTGTTGGAGTTCTTTCAGATTTGCTGGAATACTGGAATGCTCCCTACAGATTGGAAAAAAAAAAAAAGCTACTGTCATCCCAATCCTTAAACAAGGAAAACCTAAAACTCTTCCCTCTAGTTTTCGACCTATTTCTTTAACACCTCACATTGGAAAACTTTTTGAAAGAATCATGAAAAACAGAATAGAACATTTCCTTGAAAAAAAATGGAGTCTTGCCTTTATTCCAGGCTGGTTTTAGGAAAGGTAGAGGAGTCACAGACCACATTGTCCACTTATCCTCAAATGTGAAAAAAAAAGCTCTTGCCAAGCGTTATTCGACCCTTGCAACGTTCTTTGATGTTCATAGAGCCTACGATTCAGTATGGCATTCTAAATTGTTGTTCAAAGCACATGAAGTAGGAATACGAGGTCGTTTTTTCCAATTTCTAAAAGCTTTTCTTATCGGACAGAAACTATATCCAAAGTCAATCTACATGGAGCTTTATCAACTTCTAAGACTATTAACATGGGTGTTCCCCAAGGAAGTGTGTAATCGCTCCAACACTTTTCTCGCTAATGCTTTACGATATTAAACAGGTTAAATACAAAAGGTGCCACATTAGCTCTATATGCAGATGATATTGCTCTGTGGAGAAATGTAAACTGCAATTTTTTTTCCAAACAACAAACCAAAAGAAAGAAAATCATTGAACAGTATCAGGAAATAGTTGACAATATTTTTCATTACATGAAATCAAATGGGTTTGGTTTATCTGCTCACAAAACTGTCTTTTGTTGTCTTTTACAAAGAAAAAACAATTGCGTTTGAAGGCAGAGAAGCTATCTCTATAAGGGTTGATAATAATTTGATATACCCAAGCAAACAAGTTAAGTTTCTCGGAGTAATCTTCCACTATAAACTTTTTTGGAGTAAACATATAAATTTCCTTGTAGAAAAGGGCTAGGAAAAAAATTGGTTTATTACGTGTTCTTTCTGCCATACCTCTGATTAACTGGGGATCTAATCTCGTCTATGTCGCCTCAGGGTTAGTTCGTTCAATTCTGTCATATGGCCAAGAAGTTTTTTTTTTACAGCTGGAAAGACAGATTTACACAAGCTTACCAGTATTGACTCGTTAGCCTTTAAAATTGCATTAGGACTTCCCCGATGGGCTTCAATTGATTTGACGTACAAGGAGGCTGGTGTGTTACCCTTAAATGAACACAGGCTAAGTTGCGCCTGTAATTTACAGTGAGGGCTAGAACCATCCCAAATTCAGTAATGACTGAACTGGATGGCAGTACGTATATTTCAAGAGAGATCCGTAACAAATCGGTATACATGTCCCTAGGTGATTATGTTTCCCATTGTTCAGAACTGCAACCTGTCTCTTGATGGTATTGCCCAGGTTCCATGTTGTTCATACCCTTCGTGGTTGTCAGAGCAGGCTGAAATAATCTACTCTTACGGAGATTTAAATAAAAAAGATAATCCTCTGTTACTATCATCCTATGCCAAAGACTTGATAGACAGGAAACGATTCCCATCTACACATTTTCACGGATGGTTCTGTTTTAGATTCTTCCGATGTTGGGGCTTCCTTTGTAATACCCAGCGCTTAGCATCAGAAAGAAATTCCATATTACGAAAGGATGTTCTATATTTACAGCAGAGTTATTTGCTATTTTGAAAGCACTAGATTTTATACTTGACATGCCCGTTATACATAGACAAAAATACTTATACTATCGGACTCAAAATCAGCGCTTACGGCTTTACATTGTCAATCAAAATCTAGTCGTTCAGACTTGGTGTGAGATCTTATTTCTCATTCATCAGTTAATAACCCGGGGTATCGATGTAACTCTGTTATGGGTTCCAGGGCACTCTAGTTTACGTGGCAATGATTTAGCTGACTTTTATGCTAAGGAAGCTGCAAGAAATAAATCTGATGTTTTGAATTGTGATATCCTTCTTTCTTCATCTGAAGCTATCACATTCTGACAAGTTCAATCTGGAACATAAGACAGATACAATATCTGGAAGATTCAGCTCGGAAGCACAGATGGGATATGACGAAACCAACAAGCAAATGCTGTAATCCTCCAGGGCCAATCCCAAATCGTAACCTTGTACATAGGCTGCGGGTTAATGGTTGGTTAGGTAGGTATTTAAAACCGGCACCTGCTTGTGCATGTGGTCAGACTCTCGATATCCCTCATTTTTTTTATTTGACTGTACTAGTACAAAAAATCACTTTCAGCCTCTTCATGATAAGATGAAGTCCTTCAAGCTTCCGTTGACTTTGTCAAGTTTTTTTATCCCAGTTATGAGAACGGCTGGAGCCTGGCAATGTTGGCTGTTACTCTTATTAAATCTCATCCACTTGGAAGATATTTTAATTCTTCCACCGCCCCACCCTCTCCTCGATGCCTCCCTCCCCCCTAACAGGTTTTGTTTGTTTGTTTTTTTTTTTTTAGAACCAATTCGCGAATTTTTGAAACGTTAAAATCTTATTCAAGGCATATTCCATATCAGTATGGTTCGGCGTCTAATTTGCACGTAGAGCAAGGCTTTTCATCCCCCCCCCCCCCCCCCCCCCCCCCCCTTCCTCCCTCTCTCCTCCCTTCCCCAATCCATATACACCCATAAGCTGTTCGACTCTTACGAGTAATATGTCAGCCAGTTCCATACTTTAATG
>JADBJO010019429.1:30000-33287 GCA_016801955.1 Conus betulinus | reverse complement strand
CCGCGGAACCAAACCAAGGCCACATACGTGGAGAGGACATCGAAACTGAGGTCACCCATGAGAGCAGGGCATGAAGGGCCACAGAATTTGAGACTTTTTTTTTTTTTATGCTGATCGATGAGAATGAGGATGATTAAGATGATGCTATGGATTTCCATTTCGGTCTGAGACTACATGACAGGGCTGTACTCTACGCTTCCTTTCATAATATATCCCGGCGTCAACCAGGCCCGAGAGATACAGGCACCTGCAGTGTTGGTCAGAAAATTTGAGCAACACTCTCAGAAACGCATCCATTAAGTGGATGAAACTCGACTGTTTGGTCCCAGTCTAAGCACGAATCATGAATAATAGGGTGTGGGGG
Source organism: Conus betulinus (assembly GCA_016801955.1). Taxonomy (NCBI): domain Eukaryota; kingdom Metazoa; phylum Mollusca; class Gastropoda; order Neogastropoda; family Conidae; genus Conus; species Conus betulinus. Next base: position 32,923 of record JADBJO010019429.1, on the reverse strand, counting down.
GAGGGGTGGGAGGGGGGTGGGAGGGTGTCAGAAAACGTCCATCATGGTAATGGCGCAGCAGTAGCCTTGGAATGGTGATAAATGTTGCAATTCAGAGAGAGAGAGAGAGAGAGAGAGAGAGAGAGAGAGAGAGAGAGAGAGAGAGAGAGAGAAGCCGATGGATAAACACAGAGAAGAAAAAACAAATCTATTGATAGAGAAAAAAAAAATTAGACAAGGAAAGAGAGGCTTAAATAGAGAAACTCGGATTAAAAACAAAAAAACAAACAAACAAAAAAACTTCTTAGATTCTATCATGCTATTTCCCCAGCATGTATGTCCCTCTTCCTCTTCTTCTCCTCTTCTCCTCCTCCTCCCTCCTCCATTCCTTCTTTCTCATTATCGTCATCATTATCATCACAATGTCGTTGCCGTTGTCATTAGTAGTAGTAGTAGTAGTAGTAGTAGTAGTGTTGGTGGTGGTGGTGGTGGTGGTGGTGGTGGTGGTGGTGGTGGTATCGTTATTATAATGTCTACAGTTAGCATCACCATAACTGTTACAATTATTGTTATACGATTACACTACCATCATTGTTATCAGTAGTAGTAGTTGTAGCGGTGGTCGTTTTTTATTATTATTATTATCATTATTATTATTATTATTATCGTTGTTATCATTATTGTTGTTGTTAATATAATAATGATGATAATGATAATAATGATTGTTATTATTGTTGTTGTTGACATGATAAATAATAATAATGATAATATATTAATAGTAATAATAATGCTAATAATAATAATTATCATTCTTGTTATCATTATAGCTATTCTTATTTCATTATCATCATTATTACTATTACTGATCTTGTTATTATTATCATTAAGCTTAATATTATCATGATCATTATTATCATTACTATTATCATTACCCGTATTGCCTCCCCTGCAGCCTCAATTCCATTCCGTAGTCTTTTTGCACCCAGGTGGAAGAGTTAGGTGACTGTCAGGTCGTCCGTTGATTTCTTTGTCTTGAATGTCGTTTCTCTTGTTTGAGGAAGATTTAAACAGGTTGAAACGCGTTGTGTTTGTCTTGTAATCAATTTGTTCCTTCATTTAGCGGCACGCGGTAATTCTGTCTTGGATCTTATTCCATGTAGGTGATTTGAAAACGGTTTTGTAAGACATTGGTACTATCAGCAACAATACCATCAGCAACAGCAGCAACAAACAACAATAAGAAAAGAAAGAAAAGACAAGACAAAGACAAAGGTCCGCAATCCCAGTAAGGATTATCACAATTATAAACACGTTAATAATGCTCGTTCACAGGAAGAAGTTACCGAAATTATGTCCAGATTAGAGCTAGTTAATATATGGAGAGAATTGAACCAAGACACTAGACAATATACTTGAAGAAAACCAAAACCATTTCAACAAAGCAGGCTAGATTTGTTTTTACTGTCTGACACGTTAATCACTTACATAGAAGATGCTGATATTTTTTTTCGGGTATAGAACAGATCACTCTTTGATATACATAAATATTGTTTCCAAAAAGGAAGACAGGCATAAAGGGTTCTGCAAATTTAATTCCTCTCTTTTAAGAGACAAGCAATGTGTAAATCTGGCTAATGAAACGGTTAAAAGAACTAAAGGACAATATGCATTACTGCCTTAGAATAAAAACTATGTCAGTAAAATGCCGAATGATCAAATTCAGTTTATAGTTTCTGACCAATTATTTCTAGGAACTCTAATTATGGAAATAAGAGCAGAAATTTTAACATTCAGTATTCGCAAAACTAGAAAAAGAAATGAAAAAGAAAAACAAAGATAAATCAATTTGCAGACGACACCACCTTTACGTTAGAAGGCGATAAGAAATCATACGAAAAGTTATTTGCAAACCTTTATGAATTTGAGCAAATATCTGGACTCTAATTGAAATATGAAAAAGCGTTTAATGTTTGGCTAGGTACAGAGAAAAATTCCACTAACACATATTTGCCACATTTTAAAATGGAATGGAACCCCTCAAAATTCAAAATTCTAGGGATATGGTTTACGAATAGTCTATCGGATATGACAGAAATTAATGTGAAAGATAAAATCTCGGAAGTCCAAAACCTCTTCAAAATCTGGACAAAAAGGATTATAACACCATTAGGTAGAGTAGCTGTGCTCAAATCGTTAGTGCTATCAAAATTGGTGTACTTATGGGTCCCTTTTACCGAATCCTCATGATTCCCAATTGCTGTATTACAGACTATGTGCTTCAAATTTGTATGGAACAATAAAAATGATAAAGTTAAAAGAAAGTACTCAATACATAATATACAAAAGGAGGGATAGGTATACCCGATATGAAAATATATATCAGCTCCTTAAAAATAGCCTGGATAAAGAAAGCGTACATGTACAACCATAAGTGGAAAATAAAAGTACATTCATTATGTCCCGAAATAAGTAATTTTGACGCCCTATGGTCCTAACAGATTTGTTGAATGCAATATTCGTAACAAATTTTGGAAAGGGTTTTTTTTTCAATCATATGAAAGGTTCTGCAAACAGGTAGAATTATACGAAAATACAGATTTAGCCACTGAACCTATTTTGTGTATTGAGAAGTTTAAAGTGAGAGAGAAACCATTCATTTACAAGAAATGGATGCAGAAAACATTTTTCTTGTTAAACATTTACTCGATGATGATGGTAATTTTGTAAGCCGTTACGAACTGTAAAAAAAAATGGGACTTCTGGTCAATTTTCTGAATTGTTTAAGTTGCGTGCATTCGATCAAAGCTTACACAGAGAAAAGAAGATTCAAAGTAGACAGTAACATTAGTAAAGTTAAAACTTTAGCACTTCAAAAAATTTGTAGCGTTACCAAGTGAACTTGTACTTATTATGATATTATGGTTGAAGTCAATGAAGGTTTTAG
>JADBJO010019429.1:10000-15000 GCA_016801955.1 Conus betulinus | reverse complement strand
AGGAACAGAAGGGGGCATAGATACAAAACGAAAGGGAGAAAGGGAAATAAAAGGAAACAAGACAAATCATCACAGACAAAACTCAAACCCAACCAGAGAAAGCTGAGTTAACAGAGGAGAAAGAAAGATCCGAAACAGGAATAGATCGAAAGGAAGGAAAGGAAGGAAGGAAGGAAAGGAAGAGAAAGCGAGGAGAAAGAAAAAAGGAAAAGAACGCCCATAGAAAGAACGAAAGACCAAAAAACATAAAAAGAGAAAACAAGACAGATCAACAACAAAGCACAAACACAGAGAGAGAGAGGAGAGAGAGCGAGAAGGGAGAGGAGAGAAGAGGGAGAGAGAGAAGAGGAGGGGTAGGGACGGAGAGGAGAGGGAGGGGGGAGGGGGAGGGAAGAGAGATGAGAGAGGGAGGGACAGAGCAGAGCGCCCGAGGCGCCGACAGTGATGATGAGAGAAGTGGGCGAGGGAAAAGGGAAGGAGAGAGAGACGAGATCGAGGGAGATGAAGGGAGAGAGAAAGAAAGGAAGGAAGGAAGCGAGAGAAGAAAAGGAAGGGCCTAGAGAACACAAGACCAAAAAACATGAAAGAGGAAAGAAGATCAAAGAGAGAACGACAACACCACAGAGAAGAGAGAGAGACAGAGAGAGAGAGAGAGGAGGACCAGAGGAGAGAAGAAGAGAGAGACAGAGACGAGGAGAGAGGAGAACGGAGGAGGCGAGAGGAAGAAAAAGGAAAGAACGATAGAGAGAACGAAAGACCGGAGCAAAAAAAGGGATGAGGACAGAGAGAGAGAGAGAGAGGAGAGAGGACGGAGAAGAGAGAGAGAGAGAGAGAATAACAAGCCCATACAGACATCTCGTTTCTATGTAGTAGAACATGTACAAACACTTAAGACTGATGAAATATGAAACAAAATGTCATACAAATCATACGCACCACACAATGTTAGATAGAGGTTAAGATGCACTGAGACACTGATGTGCGGAGTGCGTGTGTGCCATAATAAATCATTTGCATGTGACAAGCGTGAAAATGTGTATGCAAAACATATTTGCGCGCGCGCGTGTGCGTGTGTGTGTGTGTGTGTGTGTGTTGTGTGTGTGTGTGTGTGACATGTCAGATCTGACACCCCACACACTATCCACTCCTACATCCACCCTCTTGTACAAACTGTACAAACACACACGCCATCCCCCCCCCCCCCTTTTTTCTCTCTCCTAGGTCTGAAAAAAGGAATAAAGCTTACACTGCCGCCATCATCCCCCCCCCCCCCTCCTTCCCCTCTCACACCCTCACCCCGCTCACTCTTCCCGCAGTCTGGTTGAAGTCGCGGACAGTCCGCTGTGGCAGCAATGACAGGGAGAAAGGTGATGTCACTTTACTGTGGAACTATTCCTTCTCTTCTGTCCAGATCTGACACTTCAGAGAAATCATCAATCTCCCTCCTTCTCTGCCACCTCCCCCCCCCCCCCCCCCCACCCCCCCCCCCCCCCCCCCCCTTATTCACCACGCGCGCACGCTGACGGTCGTGCATGCAGCTCGCAAATGACGCAGTTATGTTAAACAGCGCTTTGTCAATCAGCGTGGAGGCGCACTTACAGTAACCCCCAACTGCGAAGGAAAAGCGTTCTTGAATCTTCTATACTCTACCTCCCATGTAAGTGGTGGGAGATTGACCCCCCCCCCCCCTCCCCCCCCCTCTCCTTTTCTTTGTCTTTGGTGACACAGAGTCAACCAAAGCCCCAACCTGAATAAAAAGTTTAGCCTACAAAAAGGAGAAACTCAGTCCTAATGTGTATATATATATATATATATATATATATATATATATATATATATCTATATATATATATATATAATATATATATATATATATATATATATATATATGCATGTATGTATGTATTATTTAGTCCCTTGTGGATTCATTCCAAGAACTGGACCTCAGCACTTGTGTCCTAAGAGGTTATCTTTTTATATTTTCTACTTGTCACAAGAAAATGTAGTTTGCTTTGCTCTTTCATGATTTTCTTTTGCTTCTTAGGTGGCACCTTTCGTTGTTTTTTTTTTTTTTTTTTTTTTTTTTTTTTTTTTTTTGAAAACTCAACAAACATACTACAGTATTGCACACACCAGCCTTTTTCTGGGATAGCATTCTTCTTAAAACCGAAAAGGCAGAGGAGGAGTCAAGTTACCATCTTCCGCGGTCACTGAGGAGAAACAGTCAGGTTTCGAAATACCGGTATCTGATCAGGAGTTATATGTTAGTGAGTTTCCTCCCCATTGGAGATTGTCTCGCCCTTGGAGACTATAAGCTTGCTGAAAGCTCATTTTGAGAAGCATTTATATCATCCCCCATTCACCCCACTCAAGCACATACTCTTAGTTAGGCGGAAATTCTCTACCACTGCAGATAACAATGCTTATCTCTCCCACCACCCCCCCCCCCATTTCTTCAGTCTAAGACATATGAGCAAGTTTTGTTTATAATTGAATATTTCTTGCAGTCATTGCAAACACCTAGCTGCTCTGTAAGTTGATGGAATGATCTCGGTTACCTATCCTTGTAATTCAATATATATATATATATATATATATATATATTATATATATATATATATATATATATATATATGACTCAATGTAGCCACAAAGACAACCAGGGTAGATCAGAGAAAGAGAGGATGCTCTCCACATCCTCTGAATCTCTTTGTCTAAGGTTCACTGGTCACCCAGAAGAACAGTAAGTTGAAACTACGTTTCTGAATTTTGAGACCATGCATTGATTGGATGTATGCCATGTGGTTTTTTAACAGTATAACTGTATGCCAATACTTGGTGACATCTAGCAAGATGATGAATGAGTATTCTTTTGTAATAGTTTGTTTTGCCACAACTTTGGCACAAACTGTGAAGGTGGTCGATTAACAACATCCCTTGTTAAGCATTTGACTTTGGCCAAAACTACCTGTTGAGATGATAATTAAATGGTAAATTCTGATCAGAAAAGCAGTATGCCTGTACTTGGTGGAAACCGTTAAGCTGATTTATGAATACTGTTGAGTGCTGAAATGCTTTGTAGTGTGTGACTCCTAAGTCTACACCACAGATGCATACTTGGACTAAGTGTACTCAAAGTTACTTCCAAATGAATTTCTAAGAAAAACATTGAAACGTTATTTGACTTCTATTGTTTAGTATTGTTTTAATGTCTCCTCCCCCCTGGTTTTACTCCAACTCTGAGGGAAAGTGGAGACTGATAATTACGACAGGTATATTTATGCTAGTCTAATCCTTTGTTGGCTGAGATCTCACACATTTACTGTGAAAGTCAGAGAACTCGACAAGCCAGACTCTCAGCGACTTAACTACAGACCAGGTTCTGTTTGTTTTAGAACCTGGGTTCCTACCTACCCTGGGCATGGCTGATAGTGAACAAACAACGCAGCCCAGCACTTGATCAGCAAGTCTACAGGGAAGTGGAGCAGTCACCAGCAACTAGTGAGAGATCAACAATCCTCTCCGACATCAGATTTCTGATCTTCCAAGTGGACTCCAACTCAACTCATCCAGAACTTTCCTCTCTTAGTGATGAAACAGCCTGAACCAAAAACTCAGCCTGAACTGGCCTTGTGAAACTGCTTTGAATATTTCACCCTTGTATAAACAAAGTAAAGTTGATGGGTAGAAGTGCACTTGTCAGTTCTTTGTTGTTCATTCAGTCTTGAATGTTTGAAGTGATCTCTAATTCTGTCTCTCAGAGCTACAAGTACTTTTAAGTGTACAAGCCTCAGGAAAATTATTCCGGAACCACTCTTAGAGTCCCAAGAAAAAATGAAAAGTTCTGTCGATGACTGGTACCAGAAAAGTTGCTCCTTCCATCACTAGTAAGAGAGAGGGTGGAGGTGAAATTTCAACATAACTCTGTTAGAGTAAATATTCTAGGTTCTCCCCCTAAAGGACACACCCACCCATTCCCAGCTCTCGTCACAGTGTGTGTGTGTGTGTGTGTGTGTGTGTGTGTGTGTGTGTGTGTGTGTGTGTGTGTGTGTGTGTGTGTGTGTGTGGTCGTGCGTGCGTTCGTGCGTGCGTGCGTGCATGTGTGCGTGCGCGCGTGAGCATGTGTTTGCGTTTGTATGTGAGTTTCCGCGCAGGTGAATGTGTGTATGCGTATTTGTGCGCGCGGGTGACTGTGTATATATGTATGTATGCGCATATATGCACTATTATGTGTGCTCGTGTTAGCCTGAATCATGTGTGTGTGTGTGTGTGTGTGTGTGTGTGTGTGTGTGTGTGTGTGTGTGTGTGTGTGTGTGTGTGGAGGATGGGGGGGGGGGGGGGGTGCGTGCGCGCGCGTTTGTAGTTATAAGCAAGTGCAATTATCATTATCTGTTTGTTTTACTTGTTAGAGTATGTCATTTAATGCGTATGATTAAAACACATATACAGGTACGCAGAAGTACTCCCCCACACGCGCGCACGAATTACACATTATGTCAACTTACGTATGCACATCCATACAGGTGCATGCACACGCAAACACATCCATAAACGTGGGAGCAAGCACACACACACACACACACACACACACACACACACACACACACACACACACACACACACACACACACACACACACACACACACACACACACACAAGTGCGCACGCGCGCACGTGCGCGCGCACGCACGCACGCGCACACATGCACACACGCATGAACGCACATACGCACGCACAACACACACACATACGCATGCAAACAACCACACACACACACACACACACACACACACACACACACACACACACACACACACACATGCACACACACACACACACACACACTCTCTCTCTCTCTCTCTCTCGTTCTCTCTCTCTCTCTCTCTCTCTCTCTCTCTCTCTCTCTCTCTCTCTCTCTCTCTCACGCACGCAAGCTGGCACATATCTATATCGTTGGCACAGACCATGTTAGTGATGTATTTACGGTCAGACTAGGTCG
>JADBJO010019429.1:0-2500 GCA_016801955.1 Conus betulinus | reverse complement strand
TGGCACTGATTCAAAACAGCTTGTAAGACATCGGAAATTGCATGTGCTGAACTTTTACGAAAACAACACCAAAACAGGTAAAACATTACAATGATACGACAAATATTCATGTCCAGCGAAATAAAAGAAGCATTTGGAGTAAAAGCTTGCTACAAAACAAAAAAAAAAATTGAATAACCGTTCTAGAGAGAAACTATGGAAAACTTGTATTGCAACAATGTATTAAAGGAAAAAATTGCGGTCGGCAATAGAAAAGCATGCTACGCTGTTGTCACGAGGCTCGTGTTCGGGCAAGTGGTGATCTATCGAAATTTTTTTTGCCCACATGGCCTTAAAGTCAAGGTGAAGGCTCACCTGTCCGTGTCCTGGTTTCCTTGTTCATTAATGAACTAACTAAAGATGTCATCAGTGATGGTAGACATGGAATTCAGCTGTATCCTGATATTGTCGAACTGTTAATTTTGGCTCTTCGTGACGGGACCGCTGTTTAGCATGTATTTTCAGATGTTAGCGTGTCGGTAGGTTTCAGACGCAACTGAATAACTTTAGAACACCCGTCTAAGCGCCTAGATATGATAGTAGTTACCTGGAGAAATCTAAAATAGTTGTTTTACAAAACGGTGGCTATCTTTCCATGAATGAAGAATGGTATTTTGGAGAAGAAAAGTTAAAAATTGTGAGCATGTACAAATATCTAGGATATATCTAAACAACAAAGCTATCTTTTCAGCCTACATTACGAGATCTCGCAGATCGCGCTCAAAAAGGGTATTTTTGGTCATTTATGAAACTTCTATGAGTCCATTGGAGAACATTCTCCAACATATTCTTGAAAATGTTTGATTGCCAGATTCAGCCAATTTTTTGACGTACGGCTAAAAAATTAGGGACTGTCACTGGAAGGAAAGAGATGCATTGAAAGATGCATCTGCCTGCTTTGAAAAGGTTTATGGGTGTTCATCCCCAGTCTCTCCACGACATTTAGTTTATGGAGAAATTTGGAAGGTTCCCCCTTTGTTTTCAACAAAATATTCTAGGGTGTGTTAAATTTGGGGCGGACTGCAGGTGGTATATATCAATGATGATAGGATAAAAAAAAAGGCGTATAAAATGTTTTTTTGTCCCCTGCAGAGGCAAAACTGATACCGCTTGGGCCTGCAAAATTCGTAAAGTTTTATATGAATTTGGTTTTGGTGTCGTTTGAGGAGGCACAGTGTTGTTGGAAGTATTAAATTTGTTTATTAGACAAATTTCAAAACAGAGATTGATAGAGTGTTATGAACAGAATTGGCATGCTTCCTTGCAGTCTCACTAATTTTACAGTGTTTTATTATTATTCGCAGTTCAAGAGCACATTGATTCTCAGTCCTTACATGTATCTGTTAAAAACGTACAAATTCGAAGAACATTTGCAAGATTTCGGATTGGAATGTCTCCTCCTGTAGTCACATTTCTTACAGTGTATAGAGAACAGTGATAATGATAAATTGCGTCCGTTCTGCAGAAACACACCAGAAACTGATTACATTTTGTTCTTGTATGTCCATTGCACGATGACATAAGAAACGGATTTATTCAGCCCAAATATTTCCATAAGTCATGTATGTTTTAAATTCTTCCTACTTATGTCAAGTGAAAACGAAGGTATTGTTTTAACGGTTATCTAATTTTGTTTGCAAAGCGTTAAACTTAAGGACGCAGTTTATTCAATGTAAATGATTCTTGTTGTTCTGGTATTGCTCCCATGTTATGGGCCAGAGACCTGACATTAAAACATTTTTTGACTTTGACTTTGACTCTCTCTCTCTCTCCTCTCTCATCTCTCTCTCCTCTCTCTCTCTCTCCTCTCTCTCTCTGTGTCTCTGCTCTCTCTCCTCTCGTTTGATTTATTATGGCGTTTCGGAACATCCCTGAAGGCTGAATGACTTCAGACTGGTACTTTCTGTCATAAATTGTCTAGGTGTCACTTTCTTCGTTTCGTTCTGTCAGCTACAGAAGATTTTCTGTCTGGCCCGGGCCTTTGCTAATAATTATTTACACTGCAATGAGTGCTTTTACTGTGTGTGTGTGTGTGTGTGTGTGTTTTGTGGTGGTGCGGTGCGTGCGTTTTTGCGTGCGTGCGTGCGTTGCGTGGCGTGCGTGTGCAGAGTAGGTACAGAGTGTACTTTACAATGGAACACGAGAAACTGCTGTCTGTGTGTCTGTGTGTCCTGTCTGTGTGTCTGTCCCGTGGTCAAAATGTGTTCCACTCGCTCCCGACAAAACGTCTGGGCCGTCCTTTCAAAACTTTGTAGGTAAGGTCCTTATTGGTCAGGATGAGCTAGATGTATTATTTTCCCAGAATAGTCGTTAGCTAGACTGTCCTACACTGGGCCCAAAAACGGGTTTCTCTTCCTTATGGAATATCTCAGAACTTACTTGGCCGATTTTATAAGCGGTTTGGATGATCTTGTTGACAAATCGGGGCCTTTTCCAATATGTAAGATAGAGTAGAGAGAGA
>JADBJO010019428.1:30000-33290 GCA_016801955.1 Conus betulinus | reverse complement strand
AGCAATATCAAAAAAGCAAGGGTTATTTACCACACTATCACATTGTCAGAATTGTTTATAAAAATATTCTTCTCCTTATAAGCTGGGGTTAGTATAGGGCATTCAAATAAAAGATGACGAATTGAGATATTCTCCTGACATATACACGCTATACCTCGTGAATATTTTGTATTCCATGTATTTAACCGTAATTTATGAATTAATCTGGCTAGATACCTTGGACATGATGGCAGAACGAATAATTTCTCATTAAGATGTTTCTTCCGCATATTCTTTTCCAATCGGCTGGATCAATTCATGCGGAGAAAAATTTACGACTTTGTTGAAGGGTGTTTCAGAAATTGTACAAGCTCCCTGCTTTGCCAATTTGTCTGCTAATTCATTCCCTTTTAAGCCACAATGTGAAGGAACCCAGCAAAAATCAACTGCTATACCTCGGGAAAGTAACAATGTCGTAACAGATGCTTTAATTTCAAAAAGAATATCAGTTTAATTTTAGATTTCCAGTGCTTTAATGATGTAAAAATGATTTTGAATACAACACAAAAATAGAACACTATAAAAATGATACTGGCGTGTCAATATAAGATATAATTCGAGCTTTCATAATTGCATATGATAGCTCTGATGTATAAAGTGGTGAAAATTCTTGACTAGATAGAACATCCCCTGTAAATATTTTTATAAATGAGTGGATAAGTATTTTCGAGATGCTTCTCGAACCCTCATTTACTCAGAATATTTTTCTTTTACATGTCATCTTTCTTAAAGTAGTATATTAATAATCTCTCTCGCTCTGAATTGTAACAATTCCCAACCCGCATTTCTCTTGGTTCTCTCTCTCTCTCTCTTCTTCTCTATCTCTATCTCTCTCTCTCTCTCTCTCTCTCGTCCGCGTCTCTCTCTCTCTCTCTCTCTCTCTATCTCTCTCTCTCTGGTCAGAGTCTATCTCTCTCTCTCTTCTCTCGCTCCTCTATCTTCTCTCTCCTCTCTCTCTCTCTCTTTTTCTCTGTGCGTGTGTGTCTGGTCTGTCTGTCTGTACCTCCTCTCTCTCTCTCTCTCTCGCCTCTATATCTCTCTCTCTCTCTCTATCTCTCTCTCTCTCTCTGTCCGCGGATGTCTCTCTCTCTCGCTCTCTCTCTCTATCTTTCTCTCTCGCTGTGGTGTGTGTGTGGGTGTTGTGTGTGGGTGTGTGGTGGTGTGGGTGTGTGTTGTGGTGTGTATACGCTGCGTATATATATGTTCTGGATATATTTAATTTGGAGAGTGTGTAAAACAAAAACAAAAAAAAGAAAAAATAAGTATCACACTAGGAAGGAAAGCAGAATCCCATCCTGCCACCGCTTCTCTCTCTCTCTCTCTTCCTCTCTTCTCTCTCTATCTTCTATCTCGCGGCTCTCGCTTCTCTCTCTCAGCCCCCCCCCCACCCGGCCGTCTCCTTTTCCCCCCATCACACCACCGCTGCCCTTCCCCATCTGCACCTCTCCACCCCACCCACCCACCACCACCACCACCCCTCTCATATTCCACACTCGTTTACCCCATTCTTTCAGATAATCAGATTATGTGCCGGGGGGGGGGGGGGGGGGGGAGGAGTAAGCATTCTGTGCAGGGTTGTGTCTGTAAGCCAGGGTCGCATGAATTTCAACAAGAACTGTGCCTGCCACGTTCGCGACTACAGAAATGGAAATGTCATGTTCATTTGTCATGGGCCTCGTGCGTCAAAAATTCAGAGATGGCGGAATGGGTCACGGTGGCATATCGCCCAGTCCCTGCTCAAATATACGTCAGGCCTGGAGGGAATGGTGTGGAAAGATCAGCGTCTATATATATAATATATATATATCTATTAGCTATATATATATATATATATATAGGGAGGAGGCAAGGGGGGTGAGGGGGTGGTGGGTGGAGGGGAAAGTTGTTATAGAACCTTTTTCCAGCGACGGCGAAGAAGCGAGGGATGGGGAGGGAGGTGGACGAAAGTGGGGGATGAGGATGGGGAATGGGGGGGACTGGGGGAGGAGGGTGGGTGTGGGGGCCGGGGGGGAGAGGGGAAATGATGTGGGGAGGGGGGGTGAGGGGGAGGGTAAAACTCTATGAACTGACGGAAATGTATAAATCCAATCTCTAGTCTTCTCTCTCCTCTCTTTCTCTGTGTGTGCGTGTATGGTGTGTTGTGTGTGCGTGTCGTGTGTGTGTGTGTGTGTTGTGTGTGGTGTGTGACTGTGTGGGGTGTCTCCATCTCTCTCTCTCTCTCTCTCTCTCTCTCTCCTCTCTCTCTCTCTCTCGCTTTAAACCACCACTTTCCGACTCTTTACCCTATACCTTTGCTATCGCAGGGAGGTTATCCTATCTTAATCGGGTGCTTTCTTGCCCAATTATGCAACGGTCGCTTCGCTTGCTCACGTCTCTGTCATACGTCCATCGCGGAGGTCTATTTCTATCAGGACAGTTTCATCTCGTTGACTTTTTGAGGCCGACCAGGCCCGTCTACGAGTTGTGAAAATGTGCATCATCAGCGACGTGACGCATATATGACGGTCATATTTTGACCGTAAATTGCTGCTGTAACGTGTGGGATGCACCCATTTTCAGTTTTCCCCTGTCTTTATATCAGTATATAAAGCAGTTATTGCTAGTGATCAAAACGGTCTACGAAAATGTCAGCTATTTGATATTAACAAAAAAAAACAAAAAAAAACACCTGTATTGATGGATATGTTGCTCATGATTTACAGCCGTTGCAATTCGGTGACATACTTGAAGTGTGGGATGCGTGGGAATGGCATAAGAATATTTCATCTCTCCTGCAAGAGTTCCTATGACACTTTTATATCTGCTGTGCGTGTACACACCGAGAAAAAATGCCATCGTCAAAGATCACTCTACACAAGACGCACACAACACGGATACACACACACACACACACCACACCCACACACACACACACACACCCACCACACACACACACACACGCACAGCACGCACGCACGCATCGCAGAAACCCAACAACTGGCGATTTCACTTTGTAACCGTTTGTAAGTCGAACTCGAACAGGAGAAACAGAAGAACGATTAGGTTATAGCATTTTAACGAGAGAGAGAGACAGACAGACAGAGAGAGGCAGACAAAACAGACTGAGAGAGAGAGAAAGAGGGAGAGAGAGAGAGGGAGATAGGCTGGGACGGGGTGATTGAATTATTGTATGTATGTATGTATTAAACTGTATGGTATATATAGATAGGTTAGATAGATAGATGGATAGACAGATACGAAGATAGACAGAT
>JADBJO010019428.1:15000-25000 GCA_016801955.1 Conus betulinus | reverse complement strand
TTCTCCATTGACTCTGTTTTCTCCATTGGCTGTCTTTTTTCCTTCGGCTGTTTTCTCCATGGGCTATGTTTTCTCATTGGCTCTGTTTTCTCCATGGGCTATGTTTTCTCCATTGGCTCTGTTTTCTCCATGGGTTCTGTTTTCTCCATTGGCTCTGTTTTCTCCCCGTGGGCTCTGTTTTCTCCATGGGTTGTTTTCTCCACTGGCTCTGTTATCTCCACTGGCTCTGTTTTCTCCATGGGCTCTGTTTTCTCCACTGGCTCTCTTTCCTCCATTGTCTCTGTCTCCATTGTCTCTGTCTCCATTGGCTCTGTTTGTGTGTGTGTGTGTGTTTTTTTTTTCCATGGGCTCTGTTTTCTCCGCGGGCTCTGTTTTCCCCATTGGCTCTGTTTTGTTTTCAGCAGAGGCTGTGCTTTTCTCTAAAAGCTCTGTTTTCGTCAGATGCTCTGTTTCCTTTAAAGGCTCTGTGGTCTTCAGAGGCGCCGTTTTCTGCAAAGGCCCTTTTTTCTCCAGAGGCTCTGTTTTCTGCAGAGGCTCCATTTTCCCCAGAGGCTCCATTTTCTCCAGAAGCTCCAGAAGCTCTGTTTTCTCAGGAGGCCCAGTTTTCTTCAGAGGCTGTGCTTTCTTCCAAAGGCTCTGTTTTTCTCTAAAAGCTCTGTTTTCTCTAAAAGCTCTGTTTTCTCTAAAAGCTCTGTTTTTTTCCCCAAAGGCTCTGTTTTCTCTAAAAGCTCTGTTTTTCCTCTAAAGACCCTGTTTCTTCACAGGATCGGATTCCTCTAGAGGCTCTGTTTTCCCCTGAGGCTCTGTTTTTTTTTTTTCAGTTTCTTTTTTTCTTTCTCAGCTCCGTTTTTCTTCTAAAGGCTCCGTTTTTCTCCAGAGACTCTTTTTTTTTCTAAAGGCTCTGTTTTCTCTAAAAGCTCTGTTTTCTGTTTACTCTAAAGGCTGTGTTTTCTGTAGAGGCTCTGTTTTCTTCAGAAGATCTGATTTCTCTAGAGGCTCCGTTTTCTCCAGAGGCTCTGTTTTCTCTAGAGGCTCTGTTTGTTTTTTTTCAGAAGATCTGTTTTCTCTATCGGCTCTATATTCTCCACAGGCTGTTTTCCTCCTCCAGAAGATGCGTTTTCGCTAAACGTTTTTTTTCTCCCCCCCCCCCTCCCCCCCCCCCCCCCCCCCCCCCCCCCCAGAGGCCCTGTTTTTCAACAGAGGGTTTTTTGTCAAAGGTCACGTGGGGAAGGGGGGAGCGGGGGGGGGGGGGGGGGGGGGGGGGGGGGGGGGGGGCTGTCTCCAGTGCAGCCCTGCTTCGCGCACGGCTCTACTCTGTAGGCAAGAAACCCATTTCCTTCCAGAGCTCTAGCGCTGGAATTACCCAGTAACCTTTAGAGCGAAGCGTTGTGCGGACACTCCTAAGCTTCACCGGGGAAAGAAGAAGAAGAAGAAAGAAGAGAGACCTGAGGGACGGGATGGGAGGGTGGTTTAGGGGGTGGGGATGGGAAGTTCGATTGAAAGTGTCGACGTGACCTGAAAAGTTAAAAGTTCTTATCCTCCTCCTCCTCCTCCCCCCCACCCCCCTCTCCTTCCTCACACTTTCCCCTTCCCCTCCCCCCCCCCCCTTCCCCCGCCCCCATTCTTCTTCTGCGAGACTATTTTCAAAGCGATAATAATGTCTCACAAGATCATCGTGGGATCGTGGCCTTTCTTTTTTGATGTATTGTCTGTGCGCGTTGTTATCATTGGTCTCCTGTCTCTCCCGGTCCCTTTTTTTCCTGTCTTGGTGTATCGCTTTCTTTCCGATTTCCTCAGTTTCTGTTCTTTTTCCAATACCTTCTGAAATTGTCCCGTTTTTTATTTTTTTTTTTTTTTTAATTTTTTTAATCAGTGTGCGCCCTTCATTGGGTTTCGAACGTTATTAGAATATCTCTGTACCCAGGAAGAAAGAATGGTCCTTAACCTGACACTGATACAATTTTAACTTGTGGAATGTAGTCTTCGAGTACGCTTTTTGAACTTTTTTTTTTTTTACTTAGGATGTCTCGGATTTCTATGCATTTAGTGTTCAACTATGGGAGAGTTTTTGTTTGTTTCTTTCTTTGGTGTCATTTTGCTCAGTGACATTTGTCGGAGACATTTTTGTATTAGCAGTTCCAAAAAGACTCTTCTGAGGTTGTGCGGGGGGGGGGGGGGGGGGGGGGGGGGGGGGGGGGGGGGGGGGCGGGGGGCGAGGGGGGGGGGGGTTCTGTTCGCAGGACTTATGATTGCGGTTCGTTATCTTAGTCGTTGGACCCAAGGGGGCAGAGGGGGGGGGGGGGGGGGGGAGGGGAAAAGGGGGGGGGGGGGAGGCAAGGATTTGTGAACAAACATGTAGGCAGCAGACAGGAGCTGTCGCTCCGAGGTGCTCTTTGCTGACAGCCTGAGAGTTCGGTCGACTCCGGCCCTCCGTTTCCCCCGCCATTGTGAGGCCCAGGAGAACAACAACGACGAAGGTCATCTCCGATACCTCCACCCCTTCTTAAACTCCTCCAACGCCCCGGCCCCCCCCCCACCCCCCCCACCCCCCCCCCTCGTCCCCCCGTCCCCTCTTCCGCTCTCTCTCTCTCTCTCTCTCTCTCTCTCTCTCTCCCCCTCCCTCTCTCTCTCTCTAACTTTCTTTCTGTCTTTGCTTCTCCCTATCCCTCTCTCTTTGTCTGTCTCTGTCCTGTCTCTCCCTCCCTCCTCTCTCGAACTTTCTTTCTCTCTTTGCTTCTCTCTATATGCTCTCTCTCTCTCTCTGGCCCCTCCCAACCACTCCCCCCCTCTCTCTCCTCTCTCTCCCTTGGGTGCTCTCTCTATCTCTTCTCTCTATGTTCTTCCCTCTCCCTCTCCTCTTCGCTCTCTCTCTCTCTCTCGCCTTTCTCTCTCTCCTCTCTCTCGCTCTCGCTCTCTCTTCTCTCTCTCTCTCTCTCTCTTCTCTCTCTCTCTCTCTCTCTCTCTCTCTCCTCTTCTCTGCCATTTCCCCTGGCTGCTCATTCCTTCACTGCCAGCTCAGGGTTCTTTTCTTCGCGGTCTCAAAGCCTGCAGTCAGGGCGTCATGAGCAACCCACCAGTGGAGACCCTGCCCTGCTCTGCTGTCGCTTGCTACTGTCATGTGAAAAAAGACACCCCCCTCCTACTAATCTCCCTACTGTCGAGTGACCCTAGCCGTGTCGTCAGGGAACCAGGGTAATACCTCAAGTCTCCTCACACCACAGAAAGCGCCAGCACTCCCGCCCGCCAACGACAGTCCCTGACCGCTCTTCGGCACTGAAAACCATCGTCTACGAAATCACCATGGATGTCGGTCAGCACGACTTGAAGTCTCAGAGACGGCTATGTTTTGGTTTGAGGATGATGACGGATGAAAATGATGCGTGGAGGTGGATGATGGTTTGGGACGACCTGACAAGGCCCAGTACTCCAGCTTCCTTGCTTCGTATTACCCCTGAGTGAGTGATGTTTCAGTTATTCCCCGTAACCTCCAGCCGTTGGCTTGTCAACGGTGTGGCCGTTGCGGACCTGATGGGTTAATCTGAAAGAGAGGTTTAACAGTTAGTGAGGGAAACGTCACGACTGCTGAATGGAGATCATCGACGTCTAAAAGTCTGTATGTCGATGGTGGGGAAGTTGAAGGTGTGTGTGTGTGTGTGTGTGTGGTGTGTGTGTGTGTGTGTGTGTGTGTGTGTGTGTTAGGGGGGGGGGGGGGGGGTTGTGTTTTTGAGTACCAACAGCGTGGATTTCCACACAGGGTGTGGAATCTGGAAGCATGTGCAAGAGGGTGGTATAGGTTAGTGTGTAGATGCTAAGGGTTAATATGGTGGTATTGATGAGTGTGTAGATGCTAAGGGTTAATATGGTGGTATTGATGAGTGTGTGTAGATGCTAAAGGGTTCTCGTGAAAGAGGGTGGTATGAATAAGTGTGTAGATGTCAAGGTGTTAACGTGAAAGAGGGTGGTATGAGTTAATGTGTAGATGCTAAAGGGTTAATGTAGAAAAGAGTGGTATGGGTTAGTGTGTAGATGCGAAGGTTTAATGTGGTGGTATGGGTAAGTGTGTAGATGCCCAAGGGTGAATGTGGAAGACAGTGGTATGAGTTAGTGTTTAGATGTTAAGGATTAATGTGAAAGAAGGTGCTTTGGGCTAGTGTGAAGAATTTAGCGGTCAATTTAGTATGAGTTATTATCATTATTATATTTGGTATTTATATAGCGCCCTATTCTCGGTCGCAGACCAAGCTTTAAGCGCTTTTTAATAAACACACTACGTCACTCACTCAACGGGCTCTGCCTACCCAGGTAGAGCCGGCTATCTTCAATCTGAGTTGATATGTAGATGCTAAGGGTTAATTTGAAACAGCGTGGTTTGGGATAAGACGCTGATGTCCAGAATCTATGAAGAAGAGGACGGTATGGGTTAATGTGTAGATGCTAAGGGGTAATGTGGAAGTGAATGAGATGGGTAACATGTGGATCTTAAGGGTTAATGCGGAGAGATTGGGTATGAATTAGTTATGGAGATCTGAAAGATTAATGTGGAAGTGTGTGGTATGAGTTTATATGTGGATCTTCCGAATTTACGATGAATATTGTGGTATGGGTAGGTATATAGATGTAAAGAGTTAAAGCGAAAGAAGGTGATATAGGTTAATGTGTTGCTGTTCAGAACTAATGAAGAAATAGTGGTGCGGTTCAGCGTGCAGATGTTAAGGGTTAACGTAGGAAGAGAGTAGCCATGGGTTAATGTCTTGCTGTTCAGAGTTACTGCGGGGGAAAACGGGTGTCATGGTTTAGTCGTGTGGATGTCAAGGGTTAGTACGGCAAAGGGCGGCATAGGTTAGTGTGCAGACGTGAAGGGTTAATGCGGTGGAGAGTGGGCGGCCCGGGTCTGTATGTAGATGGCAAGGATTACTGTGTGAGCGGGGCGGTACTGGATGGTATGGAAATACCGAAGGTTCGGAGGAACTTTATATTCCACCAGTAACAGTCTTTGAAGTTTATCACTACCTAACGCACCTAAAACAGTCAGGTGCCTGCGGGGTGGATGGCCTAGATGGCAAAATCCTCAAAACTAGCAGCTCCAGCAATTACAGATACGTTAACATACATCTTCAATTTATGCATCGACAAAAATCATTTTCCCGATAGTTTCAAAAAAAGCGAAAGTCATACCTATCTACAAATCAGGTGACAACTCAGACCCTGCAAACTACAGACCAATCTCAATCACTTCCACTCTTTCCAAACCTTTGGAAAAAAACACACATAAACAAACACACATTACACCACCTTAATACTTACCACTTGCTTCATCCAAGACAGTCCGGGTTCGACACAACCATTCATGCCACACAGCCCTAATCAACCTCGTTGATGACTGGCTAAATAGCATTAACAACAACAGATATTGTGGTGTCCTATTTATTGATTTCAAAAAAGCATTTGATGTGATAGACCATAACCTCTTCTCAGAAAATTGAAATTGTATGGCTTATCCACAAAAACTCTTACGCTTTTTGGCTCATATCTCACAAATAGGCAACAATGTGTGAAAATTAATACAAATTTCTCTTCATTTCAAAACACTTCCTATGGCGTCCCACAAGGCTCTATCCTGGGTCCCTTACTGTTCACCATTTACATCAATGATCTACCTCTCTATATTACATCCACCTGTGAACTCTTTGCTGATGATACAACAATACACACAAATCATTCTGATGTTACTGTTCTTGCACAAACTTTACAAGAAAGTGCAAATGACCTCGTAAGATGGACTGAATTAAATCACATGTCACTTCACCCTCAAAAAACTAAATCCATGCTTATCACAACTAGGCAAAAAAAAAAAAAACAAAATCTCACTATTAAGTTCCCTCCTGTACATCTTAAAATGTACCAGTTGAACAGGTTACATTCCTCAAAGTGCTAGGAATAACAATTGATAACAATATTAGTTGGCAAACTCACATAACCTCACTGTGCAGCAAAATTTCGCACAGAAAGTTTATCAACTCTCCAGAAATCAAACGCTTCCTCGACCTGCATTCACGCAAGCTCTTTTTCCAGTCTCATATCCAATCATACATAGACTATGGATCTACTCTATGGGACTCTGCTAGCGCTAACACCCTCAAACCATTGCTAAGCCTACACAAGCGAGCACTCAAATTAGTCCTCCTAAAAAAAGCAGTAGTCTTCTGGACTTGGACTATAAAAAGATTCAAGTTCTCCCCCTTAAGTCTGAGATTAGAATACAACAAAAGGATCATAATGCACAAGATTGTGTCTGGGAAGGCACCCTCAACATTAGTTCACAGATTCTCAATTAATTCCTCAAGGACTCTACCCAAACTTCATGTCCCTGTTCCTAGAATTGATTTATTCAAATCCAGTTTAACATATTCAGGTTCCTGTCAATGGAACTCGCTCCCTGAATCAACCAAACAACACCAATGCATAGCAACCTTCAAACACCATTATTTCAACCATCTTATGTGCCAATACTTGCATACTTCGCCATAAATCCACCACCAACCACCAACACCCTCTTTGCCTTTTGTATGACCCTGACTATTTAGAAAGTGTTTTGTACTTGAAATGCACATGTTATTCCGTTTAATAAGTATGCTGTATACGAGTACGCGCGCGCGCGCGCGCCTGCGTGCGCGCGCGCGCGCGCGTGTGTGTGTGTGTGTGTATGTATGTGTGTGTGCGCGCGCACGTGTGTGTTTCCTACTTTTACCTGCAATCTTTTCATTATGTTGTTATGCTTGTGTTTGTATTATGCTTATGCTTGTATCTCTCTCTCTCTCTCTCTCTCTCTCTCTCTCTCTCTCTCTCTCTCTCTCTCACACTCTCTCACACACACACACACACACACACACACACACACACACACACACACACACACACAGTTCTGTTGGAATGACTTGATTTATTATCTATATGACATCCCCCCCCGCCCCCCCCCCCCCCCCCCCCCCCCCCCCCCCCCCCCCCCCCCCCCCCCCCCCCCACCCCGTGGTGACTGGGCCATCATTATGCATCTCCCCCCGATTTGTGCTTATTTTTCATTTTTCCCCCTGGTGCTTCAAATTGCTTGTCTTGCATCTCCTTGGAATGTTTTGATTGTCAGATTGTTCTAACGCTCTTTCCCGCACCCACTCTCGCCTCTTTGTCCCTCTCTCCCTCTCGCTCTCTCTGTCGCCTTCCCTGCACTCCTTCGCTCCTTCGTCTCTCTCTCTCTCTCTCTCTCTCTCTCTCTCTCTCTCTCTCTCTCTCTCTCTCTCTCTCTCTCTTTTTTTTTTTTTTTTTTTTTTTTTTTTTTGTATTTGTATCGTATGTAGTTCTAGTCACTTTTTGCATGCTTCTTTTGTTTGGTTATCTTATCTTATGTTGACCCTATATGGCAGGGGGGGGAGGGGGGGGGAAGGGGGGGTGAATTTTTTTTTTTTTTTCTGGTGGGTGGTTTTTTTTCTTTTTCCCCTTCAAGTCATTGCCCCCAAAACTTTGTCAGCTGCGGCCCCAAACGAGGTACATCTTGAGAGTGGGGGCAGCCTAAAGGTTGCAACCACGGCCTGGCTGCTGCCTTCAGAAGGGATGTGATGCAACGACCTGCTAGAGGCGGGTAGCTGACTCGTCACGCCCGCCCATGGCCAGACTGTGTGGGCGGGCAGACGAAGGTGCAGATGACGGAACGGGACCTGGACCGGGACACGAAAGAACGATCCTTGGCGACAGCGCGAGCTGCTGGTTGGGGCTGGTGTGCTGGTGCCGGTGTGGGGGGGTGGGGGGAGTGTGGTGCAGGAGGGGACCGGGAGGGGGAAGGAGGTCGTGATGGGCGCCAGAGGGGGGGGGGGGGGAGGTAATAAAATGACGCAAGACTCAAAATGCTGGGAAGAGGTATCGTTCAGTGAAGAAGAGTAGATCTTTTTCTCCCGTTTTTATTTTTTGTTTTTTGTTTTTTTTTTTTTTGTTGTTTTATTTTTTAAGAAAGTGACTTCTTTTGTCTACGTTTTCTTATTTCTTTTTCTTTTTTTTTTGTTGTATTTTTTGTTTTTGTTTGTTTCAAGTTTGTTTGCTACAGGAAAAAAAAGTTTGAATTGATAAGGACGTGCGGTTTTTTTTTTATGTATGCATCGAAGGTCAGGCGTAATCGATTGGAGGTTTCACTGATCACATCAGTTGGCGCTGGACTCGTCCCTCTCATCGCTTGCTCGGTCTGTGCGTATACCTCTCTCTCGACACTTTTTTAACAAGACGACAACGCAAGCCAGCAATTTGCATTACATCCTGCAAGTTAACGAACATGCACTGTAAGAAAAATCAAAACAAACCAACACACAACACACACCACACACACAACACACACACACAACACACAACACACACAACAAACCAAACAATCAAACTTTCTCTTGACAAACCAGCTTGACAAACTACGACAGACACAACGTGCAGGAAGCACGCAGTTGTGGACCTGTCGTGTGTACACATCCTACCCTCCCCCCCCACCACCTCCCCAACCCCACCTGTTCCCCCACCCCTCCCCTCTCACACATACACACACAACACACTGCGGCGCGCGGAGCGGCGCGCACACACACCCACGATCGAAACGTCGGGTCCATGACCAGGGGCCGTTACTCAGCCTCAACTAAGCCTGGCTGGTAGCCCGTGCAACGGAAAATTTACGCCGATTGGGATTTTGGCTCTCCCTGTTGCTCCAGTGACCGCCAACACCCCCCCCACCCCCCCCCCCCCCCCCCTCTCCCCGCCGAACGTCCCCCCACCCCGCACCTACCCACACATCCCACACCGCCCCCTTTCCTTCTGGTGGTTATCTTCTATTTTCCCCCCTCCCCCCCCCCCCCCGACCCCCCCCCCCCCTTTTCCACCCCTTCCCCCCCCCCCCCCCCCTTTCCACCCTTCTTCTCTTTCCAGCTGTGCTCTTGCAGCTGTTGTATACGAGATGTGATCGTACTATCTGGTTTGTGGGTCAGTAATTGGAGGACTCCTTTAGTGGCCATAAATAATAGTGGGCCATAGTCCACAGTAATACAGAGAGGAGAGAGAGAGAGGCGAGAGACGAGAGAGAGAGAGAGAGGAGAGAGAGAGAGGAAATTGACGCGATGACATTACCCCTTGGAAATGGGAAAGGAGAAGAGAGAGAGAGAGAGAGAGAGAGAGAGAGAGAGAGAGAGAGAGGAGCTGAGAGATGTATGAGAGAGAGAGAGAGATTGACGGCGATGACCATTACCTTGGAATGGGAAGAAAGCATGGCTAGCACGTTAAAAGAGAGACGGGAGAGGGAGAGGAAAAAAAGATGGAGAGAGAAAAAGAGAGACAGACAGACAGACAGACAGAACAGGGAGAGAGAGAGGGGGGGGGGGGGGAGGGGATATGTTCTGGAACTGGACAAGAGAGGAGAGCAAGCTAGAACTGAGGGGGGGGGGGGGAGGCAGAGAGCGGGAGGGAGATGAGGACGCAGAGAGAGAGAGAGATGAGAGCGAGATGGAGAGGAGAGACTGAGAGAGAGAGAGAGAGAGAGGGAAGAGAGAGACGAAGAGAAGAGAAGAAGAAGAAGAGAAAGAAGAAGAAGAAAGAAGAAGGAAGAAGAAGAAGAAGAAGATTCTTTCCCCAAGAAGAAATGACTATGTCATGTCTATGTGAGTGAGACAGACAGACAGATAGAAACGGGGGACCCGAAAGGTTAGGAAGAAAACCACGACTGATTTATCACAAAATTGCATTAGTCCAAAATAGTACACATGTGACCAAACGACATCACAACGAAATGCAGTAACACCCAAAACCTCCCCTGAAGAAAGGCTATTTTGGAACAAACGAACAACACACACACACACACAACACACAAACACACACACCAACACACACACACACACACTAACACTAACACTGACACAAGATGAGGAAACCAAAAACAGTACACCACCACCACCAAACCAAGCTAAAGGAAACCAGGCAGAATCAA
>JADBJO010019428.1:0-10000 GCA_016801955.1 Conus betulinus | reverse complement strand
AAGGGGGCTATCATTAATGCAGCGTCAAGAATTTCATGAAACGAAAAATGTATAATACATTACAAACATTTTCCCGGTATTGATCTATTTGGGAATAATAAAGTAACGACAAACAACAGATCACCAAACGTGGGCCTAAATGACCAACTATGACATACGGAGAACCAAAGCACTGTCTCACAGGGAAACAGCAACCGACATTTTTTTTTCTCTCTGATATCATAACATTCAGCCATATATTTAGCAAACAGACGAAGAATATTTCCATCATCAGAAGATAATAGTTCAATCAAAGTATATGGTCTTTCTCGCATCAAATTAAATAGTTTTGATTTTTTCCTTTTATCTTCATATGCCCTTACATTGAAATAAAAAGTGCTCTTCATCTTCCTTACTGTTATCTGGACACAACACACATACATCATCAACATAAACTTCATTGCAGAACCATTTCTTATTTGCTTTAAAACCAAGGGTCCGACTTCTAAATCTGGCCAATATGCTTCTATGCCGTTTATTAGTAACAGATTTCAAAAACATTTCCGGCTGAAGAATACTTTAAAGGAATAAAACCATGAATACTTGTCATTTTCTTCCATTTTTTGAATGCCAATTCTGTTTGTAGCAGGCTATCAAGCGATCCTTAAATTCTGACATAAATGCCCTTTCGTTCCCTACCTCTTTGCTGAGCCACACAATACCAAACCCATTAATAGTTAACACATGTTTTACTTTACTAACCCAATTGCAGTGTCCACTTTCCATTTGTAAATATAGCATATCGAGGCGTGCTGTGGTTGACTTGGGTTTGTTGGTTAGTTGGTTGAATTGATTTTTTTTCTTTTTTTTTTTTTTTTTTGTTGTTTCTTTTCCTGCGGCATGTCAGTTGCCTACTTGACTGACTGTGTGTGTGTGTGTGGTGTTGTGTGTGTGGGGTGGTGTGGTGTGTGTGGTGTGTGTGTGTGTGTGTGTGTGTACCTCTGTCGCCGACTCTGCTGTATGGTATCCCTCTATAATGTCTCTGGCTGTCTGTCTGTCTAGGCCTTCTATAACGTCTCTTGTTGTCTTGCCTGTCTGTCACAGTGTCCGTCTCTCTCAGCCTCTCTCTCCTCTCTCTAGTCTCAATGTCTGTCCCTGTCTGTCTCTCTCTCTGTCGTCTGTCTCCTCTCTATCTCTCATCCTCTATCTATCTCTCTTTCACACACACACACCATGCTCTCTCGTGAGGACGTTTCCTCTGTATCTCTTCTATGTTCACATGCTCTCTTCTCACTCTCTAGCTCAACTCTCTCTGAGTCTACTCTCTCTCTGTCTCTTTCTCCTGGTTCTGTTCTCTCTCTCTTCTGTCTGTTCTCTCGGTCCCCTACCCTGTCACCTCTCTCCAGGTGTTGTCTCTCTCTCTCTCTCTCTCTCTCTCTCTACTCTCTCTCTCTCCTCTCTCTCTCTCTCTCATCTCTCTCTCTTGTCTATGTGTCTCACTCCGCTTCTCTCTTTGCGAAGGTGAGGGCTTTTGGATATTTTACATTGATTGATAAAGTTTCATTCATGTTTCGTTGTTTGTTGTTTGTTTGTTGTTGTGTATCTTATGGGTTTCCCCATCTTTCTCAGTCATGCTGTGTGTGTTTAATACTGTTGACTCCGGGAGCAACACCCACCCACTGAAATAGGGCGCGGCTTATGCTGAATGAGTTACAGTTCTTGTCGTTTCCCATCATTCTCATTCCAATCCGTTCCCACTGTGTACATCATAGAAGCATCAGATCGTTTTCATCACATCCTCCTCTCTCTCACTCTCATTCTCTCTCTCTCCTCTCTCTCTCTTCTCTCTCTCTCCTCTCTCTCTCTCTCTCTCTCTCTCTCTCACGTCTCTCTCCTCTCGTGTGTGTGTGTGTGTGTGTGTGGTTGTGTGTGTGTGTGTGTGTGTGTGTGCGCGCGCGCGCGCGGCGCGCGCGCGCGATCGATCGCCCCCACACGTGCCTATTCTCCCATCCCTCCTCTCTCAGGACTAGACGAGATCATTTTACAACAGCAACAAAAAAAGGCTCTGTGCACCCCTTCATTCCCTGTTGCTGCTCCATCATCTCAGTCATATTTCAACATGCACACAATATCTTTATTTTCTCCCCGAAAAGAACATTCCTCACACTATCAGAAACTCATCCATTCCTTCCTACCATCCCTTATTCGGCCAGGAGTTTCCCCCCCGAGAACTTCTCGTCGGTCGATGGAAACAAGATTTTCCCCCCCCCCCCCCCCCCCCCCCGCCCCACGAATTCGCACAAGAGACGCAGTCTTCGTCTGGAAGCGTAAACGAAAGATGAGCAAATTTGCTACGTTCCGTTCCCCACTTGATAAACACTCCGTCAGTTCTGGATTCTGGGCGGTTTGCGCGCTCTTGGAGGAGAAGGGAGGATGGGGGAAGAGGGGCTGGGGTGGGGGGTGGGGTGGCTGGGTGGTGTGGGGGGGAGGGGGAGGGGGGGCGCAGGAGGGGTGGGTGGAGGATAGGGGTCTGTAGAAAGTAACCGTGGTTGTCCATTGAAAATGTTATGCCCGTGTGTTCGTGCAGGTTATTGAGACTGGTTTGAGCGGGAAGAGCTTTGTTTTTTTTTTCCCCCTTGGGTGGGAGAAACTGCAGTGAAGGGTATACATTACCACAGGGATTGGGGGGGGGGGGGGGCGGTTCGATTTGCAACAACACCCCCCCCCCCCAACACACCCACACACACCACACACACACACACACCCACACACACCCACACACCATTTTTTTTCCTCAGGTAAGATGTTTTCACGTGCGCAAGGAGTACAGGAGAGCAGTTAAACATGCATGTGCCATCGAGCTCTCTCTCTCTCTCGCTCTCTCTCTCTCTCTCTCTCTCTCTCTCTCTCTCTCTCTCTCTCTCTCTCTCCTCTCTCTCTCTCTCCTCTCTCTGTGTCTGCGTGTGTGTGTGCGTGTGTGTGTGTTGTGTGTGTGTGTGTGTGTGTGTGTGTGTGTGTGGTGTGTGGTGTGTGGTGTCTGCCTGTCTGTCTGTACTGTCTCCGTCTCTGTCTCCGTCTCTGTCTCTCTCGTCTCTCTCTCTCTCTCTCCTCTACTCTCTCTCATCTCCTCTAGCCCTGACCCTCTGTCTGCGCTCTGTCTTGCGTGTGTGTGTGTGTGGGTGTGCTGTGTGTTGTCCATATGTGTGTGTGTGTGTGTGGTGTGTGTGTGTGTGCGTGTGCCGTTGTCTCTCACAGTCTCTCTCTCCTCTCTCTCTCTCTCTCTCTCTCTCTCTCTCTCGTCTCTCTCTCTCTGAGGCATTACGTACTCTCTCTACCACTTATTACTGGCATTCCCTGTACCGACCCATGCCCCCGCCATCTGCAGGTCGACGCAAGGGCAACCCCAAGCAGCGGACACTCGGCCCTGTCGCTAAATCCCATTGGGAATGTTCAGTGCTGCGTTTTTTTCCCTATCCGCATGCACAGTAGCTCCCCTGCTGACGCCAATAATGGCTGAGTGTCGGAGCTAGTGTCAGGGAGCGTCCTCTCCGCAGGGCTTGTCCAACGGGTCCTCTGCAACGGCGGTCTCTGAGAGCTTGCTGATGGAGCTGACCTTGAACACCAAGGCTGCCGAGGTGGGTGGCTTGGACACGAACTTGCCACGCCGATGCTGACGACATTTGACGCGAATTGACCGGTTTTGATGACATTTGACGCGACTTTACCGTTTTTGATGACATTTGATACGAATTTAACGGTTTTGATGACATTTGATACGAATTTAGCGGATTTGATGACATTTGATACGAATTGGTTTTGATGACATTTGATACGAATTTGTCAGTTTTGGTGACATTGACACCAGTTTGCCGATTTTGATGACCTTGACACGAATTTGTCGGTTTTGATTACCTTGACACGAACTTTGTCGGTTTGATGACCTTGACACGACCTTTGTCGGTTTTTGATGACCTTGACACGACCTTTGTCGGTTTTGATGACCTTGACACGAACTTTGTCGGTTTGATGACCTTGACACGAACTTTGTCGGTTTGATGACCTTGACACGACCTTTGGTCGGTTTTGATGACCTTGACACGAACTTTGTCGGTTTTGACGACCTTGACACGAACTTTGTCCATATTTGATGACCTTGACACGAACTTCGTCGATTTTGATGACCTCGACACGAAACTTGCCGAAACATGGCCTTGACATGAATTTGCCGATCTGGATGACCTTGACACCGACTTGCCGACGTTGGTCCTCCTTGACACGAACTTGCCGACCTTGATGACCTTGACACGAACTTATCACAGGCACAGACGTGGAGAGGAGAGACATCAGCACTGAAGGCATCACGAGAAGGGAGTCGAGGGCCCTGAAATTCGTCAATTTTCGTGTGTGTGTGTGTGTGTGTGTGTGTGTGTGTGTGTGTTGTGTGTGTGTGTGTGTGTGTGTGTGTGTGTGTTTCTCTCTCTCTCTCTTTCTTTCTTTTCTTCTTCTTCGCTTTATTTCTTTTGTTTTGTTTTGCTTGTTTGTGTTGTTTCTCCTATTATTTTTCCATAATGATGACCCTACGGGTGTGCAGAATGATCTCTCCGGTTCTTTTTTTTTTACCAATTCAAGACGTCTTCCTTTCAGGACAGCAAGATCTCTGTGCTTGCTGCACACTATAATATATCCCGGCCGTGGACAGACACACAGACACCAGCAGTAGTACTAGTCAGGAAATACCAGCAACACTGTCACAACCTGTGTGTTCCAAGTCGGCGGCATGAAACTGGACTTTTGTTGTTTCAGACTTCTTCTTGAGTTTTCACATCATCAAACTCAGTTAACACTCACTCGGTAGGGCGTCTGCCCGGGGCCGAAAAAAATCCCAGCAGTACATGCTTCTGGTCGGGGGATTCGAACCTGTGGCCTCTCATTCAGCAACCAGAGTCACTTACCAGTGGACCCAAGGCTGAAATTTCGTAAAGTCTGTATAATTTTTCAAGACTTTGTCTGTGAAGTATCAGGTGTGTGTGTGTGTGTGTGTGTGTGTGTGTGTGTGTGTGTTTGTGGTGTGTGTGTGTTTGTGTGTGTGTGTTTAACATCAATATGGAATAAATCTTAGGTTGAAAGATAAGTTCGTCGTTCTGTCTCTATCTTAGTTCGTCGTTCTGTCTATCTTAGTTCGTCGTTCTGTCTATCTTAGTTTCGTCGTTCTGTCTGTCTTGTCTATCGTCGTTCTGTCTATCTCGTCTACCGTCGTTCTGTCTGTCTTGTCTATCATCGCTCTGTCTTGTCTATCGTCGTTCTCTCTTGTCTATCGTCGCTCTGTCTATCTTGTCTATCGTCGTTTCTGTCTGTCTTGTCTATCGTTCTGTCTTGTCTATGGTCGTTCTGTCTGTTTTGTCTATCGTCGTTTTGTCTTGTCTATGGTCGTTGTGTCTGCCTTGTCTATCATCGTTCTGTCTTGTCTGTCGTCGTTCTGTCTATCTTGTCTATCGTCGTTCTGTCTATCTTGTCTATCGTCGTTCTGTCTGTCTTGTCTTGTCTATCGTCGTTCTGTCGTGTCTATTTCTTTGTCGTTGTGTCTGCTGTCTATCGTCGTTTTGTCTTCTTGTATGGTTGTGTCTGCTTGTCTATCATCGTTCTGTCTTGTCTGTCGTCGTTCTGTCTATCTTGTCTATTGTCGTCGTCTGTCCTGTCTTGTCTATCGTCGTTCTGTTTATCTTGTCTATCGTCGTTCTGTCTTGTCTTGTCTATGGTCGTTGTGTCTATCCTTGTCTATCGTCGTTCTGTCTGTCTCTGTCCATCGTCGTTCTGTTTGTCTATCGTCGTTGTCTATCGTCGTTCTGTCTGTCTTGTCTATCGTCATTCTGCCTGTCTTGTAATCGTCGTTCTGTCTTGTCTATCGTCGTTCTGTCTATCTTGTCTATCGTCGTTCTGTCTGTCTTGTCTATCGTCGTTCTGTCTATCTTGTCTATTGTCGTTCTGTGTCTTGTCTATCGTCGTTCTGTCTATCTTGTCTATCGTCGTTCTGTCTATCTTGTCTATCGTCGTTCTGTCTTGTCTTGTCTACGTCGTTCTGTCTATCGTGTCTGTCGTATCTTGTCTATCGTCGTTCTGTCTGTCTTGTCTATCGTCGTTCTGTCTATCTTCTCTATGTCGTCTGTCTTGTCTATCGTCGTTCTGTCTGTCTTGTCTATCGTCGTTCTGTCTATCTCGTCTATCGTCGTTCTGTCTGTCCTGTCTATCGTCGTTCTGTCTGTCTGTCGTCGTTCTGTCTATCTTGTCTATCGTCGTTCTGTCTGTCTTGTCTATCGTCGTTCTGTCTATCTTGTCTATTGTCGTTTTATCTTGTCTATCGTCATTCTGTCTTGTCAGTCTTTGCCCCTCACTCTTTCTGGAGGCGTTGCTGTCTGAGGGGAGAGGGCGGGTGAAGAGGGGAGATAAACACAAAATGGCTGGAGAAAGGACCGATCACTCTCGTTGAAATGTTATTCTTGGGCCTTTCCGGAATCCTATTCAGCTGGTCAGTGGGAGGCTTGGGTTTGCTCAAAGGAGGCAGTAAAAGAGATGGGGATGGGGGTGGGAGGGGGAGGAGGAGAAGGAGCAAGGGGGGGTTTCGTTTGTCTGTTTGGTCGTTGCTGTCTGCTCTCCTGTTCTGTCGTCCGTGCGAAAGTCTGTTCTTCTGCAATCCTGTCTATCGAAGGGTCTGTCCGCGTTCGTCTCTCTTCGTCGTATCCTCTACGTCGACGCGAAATGTCACAGAGCAGAATGTTACAGTATCTTGTTGTTGAACTCACAGACACTATCGACACACCACACACAGCCACAGACCAGACACACACACACCACACACACCTACAAGGACACACACGCACGGTGCGCCGCACGCACACACAATGGCACACACCACACTCACACACCCCGCACGCATCGCACGCATGCACGCAGGCACTTGGGCACGCACGCACGCACACAAAGAGATGGGGACACACACACAGGGGGAGGACACACAGCACGTTTTTTTTATTTTCGCGCGCGCGGCTGTCCTGTTCGCACGTGTGCATGTTGTTTCATGCTTGATGAGCGAAGTCACGAAGAGCCCCACGAGTACGACACAGTTTGTACACAGACAAACACCTGAACATTGTCAGACACAGACACACTGCCTTCTTCGGCTTTTATGATCGACAGCTACTGGAGCCAATCGGGGGAAAAAAACGCACATGAACACGTTTTTGCTGTTGCTTGGTAATCAATTTTCGTTTGTTGTTGCACTTTTTGGCGGCACTTTCCATATTCGGATTAAAACTCTTTTGTGTCTTGTTGGCTGCCTGGCCACACTCGCACGCAACACATTCTGTATGAAGAACATTTTTTTCACGCTCAACACACCACCTGTAAAAATGAAAAACAACACCAAGTTTTTCTTTTTTTATGATCCGTAGATTACCATCGCATGGAAAAATAATCACACTGTTTTGCTGTGTGTGTGTGTGTGTGTGTGTGTGTGTTGTGGTGTGTGTGTGTCTGTCGGATTTTGGTGGTGTCTCTGTTGTGTGTGTGTTTGTGTGTGTTGTGTCGAAACATTTGTGTGTGTGTGTGTGTTTCACGTGTGAAACAAAGTTTGTGTTTTGTGTTAACGCATGGAAAAATAGCACACTGTGTGTGTGTGTGTGTGTGTGTGTGTGTGTGTGTGTGTGCGCTGGTCGCGCGTGTGTTTGTGTGTGTGTGTGTGTTCGTTGCTTGAGTGGTGTGTGTGCGTGCATGTGGATGGATTGCTGTGTGTGTGGTGTGGTGTGTGGGTCGGTGCGTGTGTGCGCGCGCATGTGGCACACATGCATTGCATGCGTGCGTTGCATGCGGATGGTTTGCTAGCATTGTGACACGGATCGTCGCATGCACCCACATATAATGGTCATGCCTGGTGTACAGACACATACACACCAACACAGGCATGGCATGTTACAGATTCAGAAGTCAGTATCATCGGGGGGGGGGGGGGGGGGGGGGGGGGGGGGGGGGGCAGAAGGAGATGGAGGGTTAAAAAAAAAACAGTTAAAAAACAAGCAAACAAACAAAACCAAGGACTGGTGGCGCCCCCGGAGGGACAGCTCTCTCACGCCGGCTCCGGCGCGACTAAGCAATTATTGTCGTCAGTAGGGGGTTTAGTAGGTGGCGTCCCTGCCTGTGTTGGATCGGAACAGGCGCCACTGAACACCTCCAAAGTGACTCGGCAGCAGTGGGTTGTCTCCTCCGGGGGTTCCTGTGGATTGCTGGTGCCTGGGCTTGCAGGGGGACTGACCGGGCTGTGGCTGTGGACGGGGTGTCAGAATGAGCGGCGTGGGGTGCACTGCCACTGAGATAGCACAGAAAATGGGATAGCAAAAACAAACAAACAAACAAACAACAGACAAAACAAAACGAACAAAACTACACAAAAACAAAAAGGAAACAAAAAAAAAAAAAAAAAAAAACTGACTGTAAGTCCATCGTGCGTATGTTGCAGGATTTAACCACTTCCGCCACCATGGATCCCCTTTGAACCGGCAACCACGGCCCACCATCTCCCCTCTAACCCTTGAACCCTCATACCCTTGACCTTTCACTTTCACCCTCCAGCTTCGTCGGCCCTCACCATCGCTACATCGTCGTTGTCACCTATCTCCCGCCCACCAACCACACCATCTACCCACCCCGCCCCTAATTCGGAAAGAAACGTGTCCTCCCTCTCTTGTCGGAAACGGGCGTCGTCGATCCAAGGGAGAGAGTCTAAGGTAAGTGGGATTGAAGCTTTTGTTTGCTGTGGAGTTGTCTATCTTGCTCCTTTTCGCAGGGGGGAAAATGTGATGGGATAGGCAGACGGATGATGTTATTGTTGTTGTTGTGTTGTTGTTGTTGTTGTTGTTGTTGTTGAATGTGTTTTGTTTGTTTTGGGTTTGTTGTGGTTGTTTGTTGTGCTTGTTGTCTTCATACTGTCTTCATTCCTTCAGTCTTTCTCCTCCTCCACCCCTCCTCCTCCATCGTCTTCTGTCCTTCTGTCTGTCTGTCCTGTTCTGGCTCTCCTCTCCTCCTCCCTCCTTCGGCTCTCTCCGAATTCTCTCTCTCCTCTCTCGATCTCTCTCTCTCTCTGTCTTTCTTTATACGTGTTCTTCTCCATTCTCCACTCCATCCTACCGATCCATCCCTCTTCTGGTTTTTCTTTTTTTTTTTTTCCCCGTCTCTCCACCGTCTTCTTCTTTGTTTTCCTTCTGGCAGTCTTTATTTGGCACTAGTCCCTTACTACTCTGTGGCCGCAATAAGATAGATAGTTCAACCACACCCCCCATACCAACCCCCACCCCGTCCTTCCCTCTCCATCTGGCCTAACCCCACACCAGTAGAGAGGGTCTTTGTTGTCGTCTTCTGTCGTCATGCTCTCTCCTCTCTCTCTCCTCTCTCTCTCTCTCTCTCTTCCTCTCGCCCCCCCACCCCCCACCCTCTCTCGCTCCTCTCTCCCTCTCTCATGGGCTTCACCACACTATCTTCTTTTTGTTTCACTCCATTTGGAACCCATCTCTCTATCTCTCTCTCTCTCTCCTCGCTCTCTGCTCTTCTCTCTCTCTTACTCTCTCTCTATCTCTCTCTCTCTCTCTCTTGCCGGGTATCACCCCAATCTCTTCTTGCGTCTTCCATTTGTCCTACTCTAATATCTATCTCTCTCCTCTATCTCTCTCTCTCTCTCTCTCTCTCTGTCTCTCTCTCTCTGTCTTCTCTATGTCATCATCGACTAGATGTGTATCTCTCTCACTCTTATATACTCTGGTCTCTCCTCTGTATATCTTTGTCTATATTCTCTGTCTCTCTCTGTAGCTTCTTCACTCTCTCATCTGTCGCTCTCTCTCACTCTCTCTCTCCCACTGTGTCTCTCTCTCTCGCACCTCTATCTTTCTAGTCTCTCTCGGTTAGATATGTCTCTGTCCATCTCCTGTCTCATCTCTCTCAATCTGTCTCTCTCGTCTCTCTGTTTCTCTCTCTATGTCTC
>JADBJO010019427.1:0-33295 GCA_016801955.1 Conus betulinus | reverse complement strand
ATTGTTCTTTTCAAGTGAAATGCACGTAGAAAAAAGTCTGCCAGACCGAGAAATTCATGAACGATAACTCTCTGAAAACCGAACATATTTCAGACAGCCATACTTCCTAACATTCCTGGGATTTTTTCCCCTGAAGAGTGCAAATCAGAAGCATAAAAAAGCTAACACTTATCCCAATGCAGACTAAATACATCGAAAAAACCCATCCGAAACATTTGTTAAAAATTTTCCACTGTAAAATCTCAGATCCGATGAAAAAAGATGTTAATCTCTTTCAAGAACTCAAAGATCGCGTCAGGCGGAACATCTCTGAACAAGGTTTTCATGGAATCTGCTGTAAAATGTTTGTGTCTCACATCATGCAAGTCCAACACTCTAAAAGAACATGTTTCATTGTGAGTGGCACGTGACATGGAATGCACCACGGAGCTATGGCCGGTGTGCAGCCGGCACAGAACTGTTGCTTCTTTACGACCACCAGACGTAGATGAAAGGAACTCCGTAAGGTTTGGACGGATCTGAAAATGTGGAGACAGTATGTGTGAACTCACAGCTCTGGTTCTGGCGCTGATGATAATCTCATAATCTACGAAGAGGGACTTACTGGTTCTGGCGCTGCGGATAATCTTACAATCTACGAAGAGGGACTTTCTGGTTCTGGCGTTGAGGATAATCTCACAATCTATGAAGAGGGACTGTCTGGTTCTGTCGGATTCGCTGTCAGCTTTGGAGGCCATAGCTGGCAACAACCTTCATCATCCGAACGTTTACACTTCTTTGAACGTTTTACAAGGTTGAAAGTGGAGGGTTACAACATTGTTCTGGCTTTGGTTCCCGGTCATGTTGGCATCAGAGGGAATGAAATGGCTGATCGCCTGGCCAAGAATGCCACATCAGGAAAATTGTCCAATATATATATATATATATATATCCCCTGCTCAGATATGAAAAACACAGCTGGTTTTGTTCTGATTGTAGGAGAACAAACAATGAAGATCATCATACGAAACAAAAATGTTTTAATTCTGTATTTCGTCATTGGAACAGCTGACTGTAATGTAAATGTGGGTTTCATTTGCCTGGTCATATTTTTGAGGAAGATTTCATTTGGCTTCTTTTTACAGAACTTTGTATCTTACTATTTCCGGTATGATAAACCGCATTGTGTTCCCATCGTTGAACCTTCTAGGATCTTTTTGTATTGTTTTCATTTGATAACAGACTCATTGAAAGTGGATCCAGGGGTGTCAACTGTTACACTTCCCCCCCTCCCTCCCCCCCCCCCCCCCCCCCCCCCCCCCCCCCGCAAATTTGCAGTGAACTGGTATATGCTTCCGTTTCATTGATAAGTATATGCAGAATAGATATTTGCTTCGGAAACATCCCTGGTATGTACATTTGCTGTCGGTAGGGCTACATATAGACTTCACACCAGATGAAATTTAATGAAAAGTGCTGGAGATAGAGATATACATGTGTGTGTGTGTGTGTGTGTGTGTGTGTGTGTGTGTGTGTGTGTGTGTGTGTGGTGTGTTCGTGTCGTGCGTGCGTGTGTGCGTGCGTGCTGTGCGTGCGTGCGTGTGTGTGTGTGTGTGTGTGTGTGTGTGTGTGTGTGTGTGTGTGTGTGTGTGTGTGTGTTTGGCTCAGTCGGGCCAGCCGCCGTGGCGAAGTGGTTAACGTCGTGTGTGTGTGTGTGTGTGTGTGTGTGTGTGTGTGTGTGTGTGTGTGTGTGTGTGTGTGTGTGTGTGTGTGTGTGGAGGAAGGCTGGTGTGTGTGTGTGGTGCAAGAGAGGGGAAGACTGCATGGTAGGTGTGTCTCGGCGGACTATGGGGGAGGGAGAGAAGGGGTTCTGCTGTCTATTCTGGCAGACTCTTTATGCACCAGCATTTTAATCAATCAGAATGAGAACCATTGATAAAGAAAAAAAAGATTCCAAATAGCATTGCATCAGACATCTTGTGTGTAAACAGTTTGGAAACGCAGACATTAAAATTCATGGTTAAATAGGAGTTATAAAAAAAAATTCCGATGAAAAACACACCATTAGCTTTCTACTTGTACTGTGCGCCTACATACAACCAAAATAGGAATCACTCGCACACAAACACCCACTACGGTATCTTAGTTCGTAAGGTAACTGGGGCTGGAATAGCTCAGTTGGTAGGGCTCCGGACTCGTAAACGTGGTGATCCGGGGGTCGCCGCTTCGAATCTCCGCTGGGCAGTTTCGGTACAGGGGGATTTTTCCCTCAGGGTTAAGCTTGGTTCTGACTCCATTTCCCAAAGAGTCCTTCGAATGAGACTATAAACCAAGGTTCCATGAGTGACCGCATACATGACATCTTGCACACACGTAAAATTCCATCACCAGCTTTCGGAAGAGAAGGGCAGTTTGACCATTGATATGGATGACGCGTTACACGTAGCCTGCACCCCGCGTGAGAAACTGAAAGAATGAAGGAAATCGGGAAAGTGAATGATGGACACAGGAAACGACTGAATAAAGCGGGCTGGCAGGCAGCTCTCCCGTCGGCACTATCCAGGTAGGCAGCTCGTTGTCCACATGAGAAGCTTTGGCAAGGCGCTTTAAAATTATTTTGATAATATCATTATGTTGTTCTTATCATCATCATTATCGCTTTTGTTCTTATCACTGTCATCATTTTTTATTATATCATCATTATGGCGATGATGATGATGATGATGATGATTATCATTATTATTATTATCATTATTGTTTCTTATTATCTTTAGTCATTCTGGTCACTATTATTTTAATTATTATTATCATTATTGTTCTTATTATCTTTAGTCATTCTGGTCACTATTATTTGGGACTTTTTTTTTTTCCCGAACATTCATAGTTGCATTACCCTAACCGACCGCACATATTCATGTGAGCACATAGTTGTGTGATATTAGTTGGATTAGTGAGTGATCCCTTCACGGTTACAAGAAAAAAGAAAAAGAAAAAGAAAAACCCTGGGTTGAGAGTGGAAAGACTGCAGGCAGGGGGAACGTTCTAGCATTCCATGCAGCCATAATTGTCCGAGGGGGGGGGGGGGGGGGGGGGGGGAGGGGGGGGCAGAGAGGGTGGAAGACACTCTCGACGGTATGGAGACAGCATGGGTTTGCTTGTACTGTCCAGGAGGGAGGGGCGGGAGGGTGGCAGTACAGGCTCATGCGTGCTCATGAGTGAGGGGGAGAAAGAGGGTTGGAGGGAGTGGGAGGGGGGGGGGGGGGTGTTGCAGACTAAGACGGGCGGACAGGTGCGACAGTAACCACCGGCATTGCCTAACCTCTTTTTGACAGGACCTCCCGTGAAACAGCAGCACCCGGGTTGCCTGCCTTGGGGAAGAAAGGATGGCTGAGGGAGGATAGGGGTGGAGGAGGGAAACGAACTTGAGTAATAAGAGAAGAGCGAGCGGGGGGGGGGGGGGGGGGAAGGAGGGAGTGCAAAGACAAACAATGGGGAGGAGATAGGTGGGAGGAAAGGAGGAGGAGGGCGAGCTTAGGGGAAAGGGGAGCAGGGGGGGGGAGGGAGAGGGGAGGCAGGGTGGGACAGTGAGGGGGAGGGGAGCAGGAGACAGAGGGGAGAGGGAGGGCAGGGTGGGACATGAGGGGGAGGGGGAGAGGAGGAGGGGGGAGGGGAGAGGGAGGGGAGGGTGGGACAGTGAGGGGGAGGGGAGGAGGGAGACAGGGTGGGACAGTGAGGGGGAGGGGAGAGGGAGACAGGGTGGGACAGTGAGGGGGAGGGGAGGCAGGAGGGGGAGGGGAGAGGGAGGAGGGGGAGACAGTGAGGGGGAGGGGCAGGAGGGAGAGGGGAGGGGAGAGGGACAGGGAGGGACAGTGAGGGGGAGGGGAGCAGGAGGGGGAGGGGAGAGGGAGGCAGGGTGGGACAGTGAGGGGGAGGGGAGGGGGAGGAGGGGGAGGGGGGAGGGAGGGCAGGGTGGGACAGTGAGGGGAGGGGGGAGAGGGAGGCAGGGTGGGACAGTGAGGGGGGAGGGGAGCAGGAGGGGGAGGTGGAGAGGGAGGCAGGGTGGGACAGTGAGGGGGAGGGGAGAGGGAGGGCAGGGAGGGAGTGGAGGGGGAGGAAGAGGGGAGGGAGGAAGGGGGAGGGGAGAGGGAGGCAGGGTGGGACAGTGAGGGAAAGGGGGGAGGGGAGGGGAGAGGGAGGCAGGGTGGGACAGTGAGGGGAGGGGGAGCAGGAGGGGGAGGGGGAGAGGGGGAGGCAGGGGGGGACAGTGAGGGGGAGGGGAGAGGGGAGAGGGAGGGGAGGGGGGGGACATGAGGGGGAGGGGGAGCAGGGGGGGGGGGGGAGAGGGAGGCAGGGTGGGACAGTGAGGGGGAGGGGAGAGGGAGGCAGGGTGGGACAGTGAGGGGGAGGGGAGAGGAGGCAGGGAGGACAGTGAGGGGGAGGGGAGTAGGGGGCAGGGGGAGGGAGGCAGTGAGGGGGAGGGGAGAGGGAGGCAGGAGGGGACAGTGAGGGGGAGGGGAGAGGGGAGGGGAGCGGGGGTGGGACAGTGAGGGGGAGGGGGAGCAGGAGGGGGAGGGGAGAGGGAGGCAGGGTGGGACAGAAGGGAGGGGAGGGGAGAGAGGGGAGGGGGAGGGGAGGAGGGAGGGACAGGGTGGGGGAGGGAGTGAGGGGGGAGGGGAGAGGAGGGAGGGACAGGAGGGAGGGGGGGGAGGGACAGGGGAGGGGAAGGGTGAGGGAGGGGGAGGGGAGACAGTGAGGGGGGAGGGGAGAGGGAGGCCAGGGGGGACAGTGAGGGGGAGGGGGAGCAGGAGGGGGAGGGGAGAGGGAGGCAGGGTGGGAGGGAGGGGAGGGGGGGGGAGGGGAGCAGGAGGGGGGAGGGGAGAGGGAGGGGCAGGG
The DNA here is from genome assembly GCA_016801955.1 of Conus betulinus. NCBI lineage: Eukaryota > Metazoa > Mollusca > Gastropoda > Neogastropoda > Conidae > Conus > Conus betulinus. The sequence continues at coordinate 28,423 of JADBJO010019427.1, read as the reverse complement.
GAGGAGGGGGACAGGTGAGGGGGGCAGGGGGAGCAGGAGGGGGAGGGGAGAGGGAGGCAGGGTGGGACAGGAGGAGGGGGAGGGGAGGAAGGAGGGGGAGGGGAGAGGGAGGGACAGGGGGGGACAGTGAGGGGGAGGGGAGCAGGAGGGGGAGGGAGAGGGAGGCAGGGTGGGACAGTGAGGGGGAAGGGGAGCAGGAGGGGGAGGGGAGAGGGAGGCAGGGTGGGACAGTGAGGGGGAGGGGAGCAGGAGGGGGAGGGGGGGGGGAGGCAGGGTGGGACAGTGAGGGGAAGGGGAGCAGGAGGGGAGGGGAGGGGGAGGGAGGCAGGGTGGGACAGGAGGGGGGGGAGGGGAGCAGGGAGGGGGAGGTGAGGGGAGAGGGGAGGGAGGGGGTGGGACAGTGAGGGGAGGCAGGGGAGCAGGGAGGGGAGGGGGGGAGAGGGAGGGCAGGGTGGGACAGGGGGAGGGGAGCAGGAGGGGGAGGGGAGGGGAGGCAGGGAGGGACAGGGGAAGGGAGCAGTGAGAGGGGAGCGGGAAGGAGGGAGGGGAAGGGGAGAGGGAGGCAGGGTGGGACAGTGAGGGGGAGGGGAGGAGAGGAGGGGGAGGGAGAGAGGGAGGCAGGAGGGGACAGGAGGGGAGGGGGGCAGGAGGGGGAGGGGAGAGGGAGGCAGGGTGGGACAGTGAGGGGGAGGGGAGCAGGAGGGGGGAGGGGGAGAGGGAGGGGGAGGGTGGGACAGTGAGGGGAAGGGGAGCAGGAGGGGGAGGGGAGAGGGAGGCAGGGTGGGACAGTGAGGGGGGAGGGGAGAGGGGGGGAGAGGGGGGAGGGGGAGAGAGGGAGAGGAGGGTGGGACAGGGGGGAAGGGGAGAGGAGGGGAGGGGGGAGGGAGGGAGGGGGGGACAGGAGAGGGGGAGGGGAGGAGGAGGGGGAGAGGGGAGGGAGGGGGGTGGGAGGGGGGGGGGAGGGGAGGGGAGCAGGAGGGGGAGGGGAGAGGGAGGCAGGGTGGGACAGTGAGGGGGAGGGGAGAGGGAGGAGGCAGGGTGGGACAGTGAGGGGGGAGGGGAGAGGGAGGGGGGGGGACATGGGGGGGAGGGAGGCAGGATGGGGAGGGGAGAGGGAGGGGAGCAGGGGGGGAGGGGAGGGAGGAGGGGGGAGGGGGAGGGGGGGGGGAGAGGGAGTGGGGAGGGGGGGGGGAGCAGGGAGGGTGAGGAGGAGGGGGAGGGGAGGGAAGGGGGAGAGGGAGGCAGGGGGGACAGGGAGGGGAGGGAGTGAGGGGGAGGGGGAGGGAGCAGGGTGGGGACAGGAGGGGGAGGGGAGAGGGGGACAGGGTGGGACAGTGAGGGGGAGGGGGAGCAGGAGGGGGAGGAGGGGAGGGGGGGAGGGGGGACAGTGAGGGGGAGGGGAGAGGGGAGGGAGGGTGGGACAGGAGGGGGGGGAGAGGGAGGCAGGGTGGGACATTGAGGGGGAGGGAGCAGGCGGGGGGAGGCAGGGTGGGGAGTGAGGGGAGGGGAGCAGAGGGGGAGGGAGAGGGAGAGGGTGGGACAGTGAGGGGGAGGGGGAGGGAGGGGGTGGGGAGTGGGGAGGGGAGAGGGGGGGAGGGGAGAGGAGGGGAGGGGAGTAGGAGGGGAGGGGAGAGGGAGGGGAGGGGTGCAGGGTGGACAGTGAGGGGAGAGGGAGGGACAGGAGGGGGAGGGGAGAGGGAGGCAGGGTGGGACAGTGAGGGGGAGGGAGCAGGGGACGAGAGGGAGGGAGGGGGAGGGACAGTGAGTAGGGGGGGACAGTGAGGGGGGGGGAGGGGAAGGATCAGGGTGGGAGCAGGGAGGGAGGGGGAGGAGAGGGAGCAGGGTGGGACAGTGAGGGGGGGAGGGGGAGGCAGGGGGGGACAGTGAGGAGGGAGAGGGAGGGGTGGGAGGGAGGGGGGGGGCGAAGGAGAGGGGACAGGAGGGGGGGGATTGAGGGAGGGGGGAGAGGGAGCAGGGTGGGACAGTGAGGGGAGGGGAGCAGGAGGGGAGGGGAGGGGCAGGGTGGGACAGACAGGGAGTGGGGACAGGAGAGGGGCAGGGGGGACGGAGGAGTAGGGGAGGAGGGAGGGGAGGAGGGGGATTGAGGTGGGACAGGGAGGGGAGCAGGAGGGGGAGGGGAGAGGGAGGCAGGTGGCAGTGGGACAGTGAGGGGGAGGGAGTAGAGGGGAGGGGGGAGGGCAGGGGGTGGGACAGTGAGGGGAAGGGGAGTAGGAGGGGGAGGGGGAGAGGAGAGACAGGGTGGGACAGTGAGGGGGAGGGGAGCAGGAGGGGGAGGGAGGGGAAAAGCTAGGGTCTGGGACAGGGGGGGGTTCAGTGAGGCAGGGGGATGGGAAGCAGGAGGGGGAGGGGAGAGGGAGAGGCAGGTGTGGGACAGTGTGTCCAGGGGGAGCGAGGATGAGGGAGAGGCAGGACGTTTGGGACCGTGGAGGGGACCAGGAGGGGGAGGGAGAGAGGGAGGCAGGGCAGTGAGGGGGAGGGGAGGGAAGGGAGAGAGGAGAGGGAGCAGTGGGACTGAGACTTGAGCAGGGAGGGAGAGGGAGAGGCAGGGTGGACTGTGAGGGGGAGGGATACAGGAGGGGGATGGGGAGAGGGAGGGCAGGGTGGGACAGTGAGGGGAGGGGAGAGGGAGGCAGGAGTGGGACAGTGGAGAGAAGTGGTTTTTGAGCGTTGCGGAGAAGTAAAGGGAGGGGAGAGGGAGGTCAGGGTGGGATCAGAGAGGGGGAGGGGAGTTTTGAGACAGAGTAGGCTCCTACCCAGGGTTGAGGTTTGAGGGGGGAGGGGGGCCAGTGAGGGAGGAAAAGAGGGACCAGGGGGACAGTCGGGTTTAGGGTCCACATTTGTGGGCGTTTCATGAGAAGGTTGCTCAAATTTCATGACAGTGAGGGGGCGGGTTGATCGGGGGAGGGGAGAGGAGGGAGGGATTCATGAAAGGAAGCGTAGAGTGGGGAAATTGGACTTTGGAGACTAGTCTCAGACCCGAATGGAAATCCCAACCGCTGATTCAGATCATCTTAATCATGTCCTTTGAGATTAGATCAGCATAAAAAGAAAATCCATCAGTCAAACATGAAGTGGCCCTTCAGGCGAGGCTCTCATGGTGACCTCATCTTCGATGTCCTTGAACCACGTTGGAGGTCTGTTGTTTGTTACGAAATTGATGTACAATCTTTCCGTATCGGTACCAGCCGCCGTGGCGAAGGGGTTAGTTACCCCGTCGTGGGTTGAATCCCATCAGAGTCATGTGGGTTTTCCTGCGCCGACTGGCTCCTACCCAGAGTTGAGTTGTTGCTGGGTTGAGAATAACTGGGACCTCACAGTCGAGTTTCATCCACTTATGGATGCGTTTCTGAGGTGTTGCTCAAATTTCATGACCACTCTCGGGCCTGTTTGACCCGGATATATTATGAAAGGAAGCGTAGAGTACAGCCCTGTCATGTAGTCTCAGACAAATTAGCATCATTAGACTTCTTAATCATCTTATTCCCATCGATCAGCATTAAAAGAAAATGTCTCAAATTCTGTGGCCCTTCTAATGTTCCTTCTCTGGTGACCTCATCTTCGTGTCCTCTCCACGTCTTTGGTCTTGGTTTGGTTACGTCGGGTGTCACCGGTATCGGCGAGTCCATGGGGGCTGTCGTTGACGGACGTGGTGGCGCCCTCCGGAGGAGAGAGTTCACTCACGCCGACATCGCGACTAAGCAATTATTGTCGTCACGGGGGGGGGGCTTAGTAGGTGGTGTCCTGCGTATGTTAGATCAGAACAGGCGCCACTGAACACCACCGAAGTTGACTCTGCAGCAGTACAGTGTCTCCTCGGTTGTTGCCTCTTGACGACTTGACATTGACTGTTCCCTGTGGATTGCCGGTGCCGGGGGCTGCGGCGGGGCCGACCGACCAGGCTGTGGCTGTGGACGGGATGTCGGAATGAGCGGCGTGGGTACACTGCCTCTGAGGTGGGCGCAGGGGGCTGGGACAGCAAAAAAAAAAAAGTTTCACAGGAAGTTTATCAAAAAAGAAGTATTAAAAAATCTTTCCGCACAGGTTTAAGTTTTTACCCAAGCCTTAAGAAGATTACTGATTTCTTCATACTTTTTGGACAGTGTGGGAGAAATATGAAAGGTAAAAAGATGTAACAATACAAATGCAGAACATAAGCCTAGCCCTTAACTGTACCATTTAAGTAATGAACAAACTAACTGGACATGTCTGTGGGGGTTGGAGCATGCTGTTATTGATAGTTAAGATCAACATGTGCTTTACATATTGATCATGATATTTAAAATTACGTGTTGATCAGCAGTGTGTTGAAGAGCTCATAACGCTGCTTTTTTAAGCACTGAGGGTAACGTAATATTGTTTGCAATTTTATGAGAAGCTATTCTCACAGTGTGAAGATGAAGAAAAAAAAAAAAAAAATTGCAGTACATTTTACTTTAAAAACCTTAGCGATAATGGAAGCAGATAAAAAGCTTCACTATGGGTTTCATCAAGGAGGCGTCACGGCGCGCGCGGACCAGTCCATATACGCTACACCACATCCGCTGAGTTTTGAGACCACACTGCGCATGATTTGAAGCTGATGGATATATGGATTAACAACTAAGATGAGATCACTGAAGAAGAGGGTCTCGTGGCTACGACTTAGAAGATGTCTTACCTACGCATTAGCCTAACTGCGCTGACTAAACCTAGAGTGTCTACCTAACCTTGGTTGTCTTTCTTTTTTTATGTGAGTGTAGTGAATGCACACATGTGTGTGAATGAATGTGTGGGCACGGGCCCATGTGTGTGCGCGCACGCATGTGGTGTGTGTGTGTGTGTGTGTGTGTGTGTGTGTGTGTGTGTGTGTGTGTGTGTGTGTGTGTGTGTGTGTGTGTGTGTGTGTGTGTGTGTGTGCGCGCGCGCGCGCGCGCATGCGTGGTTGTGGTGTATGTGAACGTGCATGTGCGTGTGTGCGCATGCGTGCGTGCACGCTTGTGTGTGTATGTGTACGCAAACGCGCGCACGCATGTGTGTGTGTGTGTGTGTGTGTGTGTGTGTGTGTGTGTGTGTGTGTGTGTGTGTGTGTGTGTCAGTGTGTGTGTGTGTGTGTGTGCATGTATGTGCGCGTATGTGTGCGTGTGCAGAAGTACGTTTGCATGTAATTTGTGGGTTTGTGTGAGCCTAAATTCATATCTGCATATGTATGTGTACATATATGTGTGTGTATATTTGTTTGTCTTTGTATGTGGGCGTGTACGTATGTGCGTACCCCCTACCCCCCCCCCCCCCCCCCCCCCCCCCCCCCTGTGTCCCCCCCCCCCCCCCCCCCCCCCCCCCCCCCCCCCCCCACCACGCACACTCTCTCCTTCTCTCTCTCTCTCTCTCTCTCTCACACACACACACACACACACACACACACACACACACACACACACACTCATTCTCTCACACACACACACACCAAGGCTTGCACACTCCTGTCCGTGGACTGTCTAATTAATGCGGTGGTATCACCCCACTGATGATCACACACCAGGGCACACACGTCTACAGTTTGCGCTGAGGCCCTGAGAGATTCAACGTCTTATCTCAGTTGACATGAGTTTGATCATTTGTGTCTCTTGTTGGAAAGGCCCAGTGTGCGTTTTGTCCCAATCTCTAGGAATCTTTGCAGTGTTGGCCTTGAGATTATTCCAATGTTTGTTTGATTGGTGATGTTCTTGCTCTTCCCTTATGTGTGGATGTGCGGCCACTTCCTCTCTTGATGTTCAAGTCTGAAGGAGGGTCTATGGTTATAGTGGCTTTGCTCTTGTTTGCTGAAGTGATCCTTCCGATTTCTTATCACATCATCGGCCAAGCTGTAATTCAATTCTTATTATGCCTCGCCAACCAGTGTGTCTGCTCTCTCGTTTCCTTTAACTCCAGCATATCCACGGCAGTACATCCATAAGAGTCTCTCCAATGGAAGGCTGCGCATTAGTTCATTCCAAGCAGGGCTTCCCATTCCACTTTTTACTTTCACGCATGGGGTCAGTCAGTATCATGGCTTGCTGAGTTTGAAAATGGCTTGTGGATGAAAGCCAATGGAGTGCTTGTGTCACTGCTTCTACCTTTAAGTTGTTAAACTGTGTGCACCATTGTCTTCCTGGATAGTTCGCCCACTTTGCTTCACTATGTATCCCCAGCCTGACTTACCTTTGGTGACAGAACCGTCAGTGTGTATATCATAATATTATCTTTTGTGCACAGGTCTTCTACCTGCATCTGCATTTCTGCGTTGGCTTTGCGCTTCGGCCATTCTCGACAATGTTTTCCGAATTCTGGAGCGATGGCAATTTGGTAGAGGTGTTTCAAGTGGTCTGGATACTTTCCCATTCCTTCGCTTCTTTGAGTTCTGCTGTCTGGCGCACAAGCTGTTTGCTGTCTTCTGCTGTCACGTCTATGATTTTCCACGTCCTAGCCGAATGCCTTTTGTTTCTTTGACCGCCGCATGAAACAGGTTTGGGAGATTTTCAAGTGCTCTGAAATATGCCTTCATCTGTTCTAGCTTGAGTCCTGTCTGCGTTGAAGGAAGGTCGAGCAGGTATCGCATAGTTTGAACTGGTGTGTTCTTTGTGGTTCCCAGCATCAATCTCATTGCTTTATTTTGATTTTTTTTTCTAATTTGAGAAGCTTGCTGTTGGACAGTGTTGTAAACCCTAATCCATAATCAATGGCACTGAGTACAAGAGCGTGACACAGTTGGTAGATATGGCGCTGTTCAGTGCCTTTGGCTGTCATTGCTTCCATGGCAGATAGGCTTTTTATTGCATTTAAGAACAACATTCTGAACATGCTTTTTAAAGAGTAAGCTTAAATATTGTAGCTAGGTGTGCTATCTTTCGATCAAGGTTTTCTTTTTCCTTTCTTTTCTTTTTCGTTCTGCCCTCCTGTTTCCTGTCCTAACCCATATTTGCACTTCACATTCATTCAAAATCATGATGTAATCATTTCTTCCTCTAAAAGCCTTTGCAAGAAGAGTATAATTTAGGGACATGTCTTAGCACGACTATGATTGTGTTCTTTTAATTCATACTGGAAATTTATTGTGCATCAGTTTCATGGTTGTCGATTGAGAAAAGAACAAAAGATAAAGACAGTAGCGACCATTATCTCATGCAGTTGACAACGTGGATAAGAACATTTTAAATGGTTGTAGAACTGAATATATTGATTCAAACACAAATTTTCGGACAGGTCATCGTTCAGTGTTTAGGAACTTACGATCTGAAAAAAAGCTGTAAACTTTCTGCAAACAACAATGGAGCTCATCAGTTTACACACACACACACACACACACACACACACACACACACACACACACACACACACACACACACACGCACACGCGGAAAGTGGGGGGGGGGGGGAGGGAAGGAAAGTTCTGAAGCTGTAGTGAGTAGTGTAACAAGGGTTGTGCGCATGACAGAGGAAGGACCATCACTGTTGGGAGTCAGCTGGAAGAGAGCAGCGCAAGGGAAGGTTCAGAGTGGCGCTGGCTGTGACCAGAACAAGACTTGTGAGTAGTTTGTGAATGTTACTTTGTTGCACTAACTGAGTGTCGGCACAAACTGCATACGTTCCATCCCATTCTTTGAATGCAAGGAAAGTTTGGAATTCATATCACGTGTTGTGTAAACGACAGTTACAGATACTAAGAAAAGCAGTCTGTTTGGTGTTTGATGATGTGTGAAGTTTGAATACTGTGCGACGTATTATAATAGGGAGTAACAAGAATTGATGATGTATGTTGTGTTGTTGCAGCCTCTTGATGTGTTATGGGAAGTTTGGACGTAATGCCACAGATTGTAACATTCAGTTACAGTACAATAAAATTACGTACATTACTTACGAATGCAGTGTTGTAGTTGGTTTTTGCTCATGTGTAAGGATAAATCTGTACTTTGTGCTAAGGCGTCTGCAGGTATTAACAAAGAAAGGAGTGTTGTTGGTCTTTATTAATGTGAAGAGAATGTTTCGATTTCCTGCTACATTTTTCAAAATGGAGCGACTGATGGCAAAATTTGGAAAGAGAGGGGGTTAGTTACCGCCAAAGACATTGGCAAACAAAGCACAGGACAAGACACAATGCATTTCGACCTCTTGGGTTTCTTCAAGCAAAAACATAGATCACATTTAACATTTAGGACAGTGCAAAGAACGAAGAGAAACTTTTCTGATGACATTTCCTTCTGGTGGCCATTCTCCACATGGGCATCAGATAAGTCTCTCTTCATTCTTTGTTTGTACTGTCCTAAATGTCAAATGATTTCTTTTTTTTTGCTTGAAGAAGACCCAAGAGGTCGAAATGCGTGTCTTGTCCTGTGCTTTGTTTTGTCAATGTCCTTGGCAGTAACTAACCCCCTCTCTTTCTAAAATTCCTGCTAGAGGTGATAAAAGGTACTTGCAAAGGTATCAAGGTAAAAGCAGTGTACTGTACAAAAGCAATTGCAAGTATTCAGTACGACAGTAGTTATGTTAGCGTTTATCAATGTGTAAAGTTTATATCCTATTCTACATTGGCCTCCTGGTCTTGGCACTTGCAGCTTTCTATGCAATGTTGTTTTATTTTTATTGATGTTTAAAGGAGGGTCAGGTCTCACAAAGTTTGGCGGGTGCATGAGTGCACATACGTGTGTGTGAGTACAGAGATAGATAGCCTTGGTGTGTTAAGCCTGACTAACACATCAACTCAGTTCACTTAAGATTTCTCTAGTCCTAGACAGAGCTAAAAAAGTATTGCAGAATTAAGTCTAAAAGATGTTTTGTGAATTCAGGCAGTTATATGCTGTGGAAAATGTATTTTCTCTTTCAACCCTGCATTCTCAAATTTGAGTACCAGGGTCTATAAAATACGTTCAGTTCAAAACCAAAGTGCCTCCTTTTCAAGCCCAACTCAACTTCTTCATTCCCTGGTTTCCTATGTCAGATTCCAAAATGCTGGGTGGGCCATGTGTGTTTATTAATGTGATATGGAAAGTTTGAACTTCATCGTACGCATTGTAATAGGCAGCTACAACTTACAAGCAGGATGGTGTTCATCACGTGAAAAGGAAAATAGTTGAAAACTGGGAATGGAATTTCGAATATCAGCAAATCCTCTCAGGTTACTTTTTTTTCTTAAAACATATATGCTGGCTCTCTTTTCCTCCCTCCCTCCCTCCCTCCCTCTCTCTCTCTCTCTCTCTCTCTCTCTCTCTCTCTCTCTCTCTCTCTCTCTCTCTCTCTCACTCCAAATCCCTCGCCTCTTCCTTTCTCTCTGCTCTTTGTGCTGTTGCTGCCATTAGTAAAATGCGAATAAGGATATCGATTTTTCAAACATATATGATGAAGGCATTTATTCAGCTTCGCATAAAGTGTGAATACAGCTGGAAAACACAAATTTATGACGACAGAGAGATGGGTCACTGTTCACTTCCTGTCATTGTTAGATAGTCCTTTGGATGACGAAAAGAGCAAAGACTACGGTATTTATAAAATAAGATACACTATACGTGTGTGTGTGTGTGTGTGTGTGTGTGTGTGTGTGTGTGTGCGTGTGTGTGTGTGTGTGTGCGCGCGCGCGCGCGCGCGCGCGAGCTTCCGCGCACAAGCGCGTGCATGTGTGTGTGCGTCCGCACGCATGTGCGTGCGCGTATGTATGTGTGTGTGCGCGCGCGTGGGTTTGTGCATATATATGCGAGTGTGTATGTGCGTGTATATATATATATATATATATATATATCTATATCTATCTCTCTCTCTCTCTCTCTCTCTCTATATATATATATATATATATATATATATATATATATGTGTGTGTGTGTGTGTGTGTGTGTGTGTGTGTGTGTGTGCGTGCGTGCGTGTGTATGTGTGTTCGTGTGATCGCGCGCGAGTGATTGTGTATGTTAGTGAGTGTATATATATCTCAAAGAGAGGAAAAGCTCGGGGATGGGCAGGAAGCGGGAGTTGGGGGGGGGGGGGGGGGGGGGCGGTGGAATCCAAAGAGACAGAAATAGGAGATTAAAAGCTAATAGACGGTGCATCCTCTAGGAGTGTAAGTTAAGGGACAGACAGTTAACGGAGGGATACAGCTAACAGACCGTGTATCCTCCACCAGTGTAAGTTAAATGGGAACAGTTGTTGGGAAAAAAAAAAGCCAGAAAAGAGTGAAGGGCCTGGTCCGGGTAGGAAGGAAGGGGGGGGGGGGGGGGAGTGAGTGAGGGTGGGGGAGATGAGGGGGAGGAGGGAGGGTTGTATACGAAACGAGAAAGTCTTCAAAAAGATATACACAAGAAGCAGTTCAGGGAGGTTCATTTAACTGTTATATGTCCACAAGAAACGTGGAGTCGGGGGGGGGGGGGGGGGGGGGGGGGGGGGCATAAACTGTTAGATATCCACAAGACACGTGAAGGAGTCGGGGGGTCGGGGGGGGGGGGGAGGGGGCCATTAAACTGTTAGATATCCATAAGACACCTGAAGGAGTCGGGGAGGGGGGGGGAGGGGGGGGGAGCATTAAACTGTTAGATATCTACAAGACACATGAAGGAGTCGGGGGCGGGGGGCGGGGAGGGGGGCCATAAAACTGTTAGATATCCACAAGACACGTGAAGGAGTACAGGGAGGGCTTCCTGGGTCTTCCATGACCCAGTGACTCAACAAAAACATCATATCTTATGAACGGACAGAGCTATGCTCATGAAATCTTGGGAGATTGTTAACGATCTTAATAGCCATTGGTCATAGAAAGTTCATGTATGGGCACAATCAATCATTAGCATATTTGCTCGTGGCTCTCCCAGGACCTATACATTTTAATGCGTGGCACATGACCCGCGCCAACAGGTGAGGAACAAGCTGCTGAAACCGCCCTTTATCAGCTGTGGGTCTGACAAGACCCGCGTGATGATCTGATAGTGATCAGTAATAGGAATAGGAAAAAGCCTCCACAACATGCGTGGATCTTGGGAGGTGACCAGTGCGCACTTTGTCAGCACTAGATGATTTGGAGTCCAACCTAAGCTGACCTCCTTTCTTTATCTTGCGTTATCCCTGTCCACGTGTGGATCATCTCCTCTGTCTGAAGTGTATGCAGTGGTCAACGAAAACACAGCTGGTGCTGGTTATCAGCATGCTCTAAGTGCACACTGGGAGGCTGTTCAAGCACACGTGAGGAGGGAGAAGGGAAGTGGTGGGTAGGGAATGCAAGTGGTTGGTGGGGGGGGGGGAGGGGAGGAGAGGGAGGAGGGAGGGTGTTATGTGGATTAAGGACGACAGATTCTGTAGAATGTGTTGGTGTTTTCAGATCTCATGAGTGCCTTGTAGCCATTGGAACTCGCATGCCCATGACCATGCTCTACGAGAGGCACATATGTGTGTAAAGCGCTGGTTGATGCATGCTTGGTGTAGGTTTAAATATTTCACCAAAGTTCTTCCTTTTTCTGTCAGCTGCAATGATGGTTTACTTTTTTTTTCGTGGCTGGAATATAACATTTTTTTTTCTCCTTCTTTTTCTAGTTGCTTGCATGTTTTATTGAAAGGCGAACCTGCTAAACTAAAATGTTGGCATATTCGTCCAGTCCTTTGCTAAGAATTTCATCTTCATTACACAGCATTTTGAGTCTGGTGTAAACACTAATCAAAGACCCCTGAATAGATAGATAGATAGATAGATATGCTATGCTGGAGACAGAGTATTTGAAAACTGATGTCCATGTGTTGTTCGTGTTGTTGTTATGATTATGATGATGATAATTATTATTATTGGGCACACGGATGTGATGCATTTCTTTCGATTTTCACTCTGTATCCGTACAACGTTTCATTTAGGGGGTTGTGTGTGTGTGTGTGTGTGTGTGTGTGTGTGTGTGTGTGTGTGTGTGTGTGTGCAAAAAGCTCTATTATATTATATTTTTTACAACAGGCTTTAACACAAGGCATCTGCTGTCGTTGCATCGAGTTCGGCCCATTGTCTGTCTGCTGAGAGATAGCACACAATTCCATCCAGGTTCACCTTTCAAAAGATGGTGAGGCCCGGGTGGGTGGGTAGGGGGGAGAGGGGGGAACGTGAGGGGATGACGACGGGGGGGGGGGGGGGGGGGGGGGGGGGGGCGCGGCGGAGGGAGAAGGAGGATTGAGGAGGCTGGAGAGAGAGGGGGGGAGGAGAGTGGGTGGGAAGTGTGGGGGGGGGGGGGGGGGGGGAAGAAAGCTGGAGTGGGTAGTGTCACAAGGGCTGTGCGCGTGACAGCAGAATGACTGTCACTAATAGTCCTGAATCAGTTGAAAGTGGGCAGCACAAGGAAACAGACGGAACTTTTACAGTGGTGGAATCTGTGACCAGAACAAGACCTGTGAGTAGTTTGTTTGTGAATGGCGCTTGGTTTCACTAACTGTCAGCACAAACTACATACAATCGAGCGCATTCTTTGAATGGATTAGTGATTTCTGGAATTTCTCTTTCTTTGATACAGTGGAAGATACAATAACAGACAAATACAGGACAAAGGTGCAGAAAAATCAAACTGAAAACCATTCAGTGGAGTAATGAATTTTTTAATGATGAATTTCATGACTGGTTATATCTATAGGGTACACATGGTTACTGTTAGTTATTCTTTCCAGCACATGGCTGATATAACATTAATTTGCTGAGAATTCAGGGATCATGTGTGATTTATGTGTGTTTGTGGCTTTAGCAGTGACAAAAGTGAGATTTTGTTGTTCTTTTGTTGTTTTAAGTGGTTGCTTTTATTAAGGATGATGAGATGATTATTATTTATTATTTATTTTGTAAAATTAGAGTACTAAAGAGTAAACATTCAACCTTTGTGTCTGAAAACTTTAAATTCAATCGTCACAGATGGCACATGGGGTGAATTATTACTGTAATGAATGCTATTTTTCGACCTTCCCTTTTAAACTCTCATTTATTCATTCTCTTGTTTTCAAAGACAAAGTAGCATGATGTATCGTAAGCTGTGTGTGTGTGTGTGTGTGTGTGTGTGTGTGTGTGTGTGTGTGTGTGTGTGTGCGTGCGTGCGTGCGTGTGTTGTGTGTGTGTGCGTGCGTGCGTGCGTGCGTGCGTGCGTGCGTGTGTGTGTGTGTGTGTGTGTGTGTGTGTGTGTGTGTGTGTGTGTGTGTGTGTGTGTGTGTGTGTGTGTGTGTGTGTGTGTGTGTGTGTGCGCAGGGCCTATCTTAATGCATGTGTGCGCTTCAGTTGGGAAGGAGACACTGTGGGTTAGAATTCTAATGATGATGATGATGATGATAAAGATAGTAATAACAATGATAATGATGATGAAAATCTTGAAAAATAGTGATATTATGACAATAGTAATTGTAGTATTAATAGTGGCTATACACATAAACGAAAAATAGTAATTATAGTATTAATAGTGGCTATACACACATAAATGACAATAGTAGTTGTAGCATTAATAGTGGCTATACACAGGGAGGGGAGAAAGGAGATGGGTCAGAGTATTGTCGAACAACATGGTTGTAGTGGCAACAGTGTTAGTGGCGATGATGATGATGATGATGATGGTAATGACCATGATGATGGTGATACAAAGAAAGAAACAAAAAAGATCCTTGGCTAGGGTGACATTAAAGTCAAGTCATGCTGTTTCCTGAAAAAACAGCGTTTGAAATTTAAAAAACAAAGTTGATAATACATTTCCGGTATGAAAGTACCTCATGAATCTGCGTGTAAAAAGAAAAAAACAGAAGGAAATGCTGGTGTGATGCGATCAAACACTTTTTTTTTTTTTATATCAGCTCTCAGTTCAACATAATACGGCACATGATGCCTTTAAACAATCACAATTCTGCACTGTATATGTGTCAAATCTATAGAAACTTTGTTATTTTTTTTTCTCGTATACATATATTGAAAAGCATAATCATTTAACATAAGGAATAGTTTCGTAAAGCACATTCAACAAAGGTTCAAAGTGGGGAAAAAAAAGATCAAACATTCATAAGGCACACATTCAAATTAAGCCAAGACAAACATCAAACGTTCATAGTGAATTCAGACATTAAAACAATAGGTCTCGGCTAAAGAGTATCTGAATATAGTCCCTGCAACACATAAATATAATCAAAAAGAAGGTGCAAGAATGTACAGCAAAAGTACACAAAGGGGCCTTCCCATTGTGAAACAATAGGAAGTAAAAACGAATCTTTGCAATCAACGAAACAGTTACTTCATATATCATATAGCATGAAACAAAACGGGCTCCCCGTTGCGAACGCAGGAGATACGAACAGCCAAAACCATGGGATAATAAAGGTAGAGCAGGTTTCAGTGTTATCAAGGAACATATATATAAACGGCAGGAGTTAACGAACAATGAATGAAATAAACGAACGTCCAACTTTCCACAGCAGGGCATCACCTGGGCCGTATAACAGTTACATAGTTGTATGAGAAATGGTCAGAAAACTGGAAACCACACAACTCATCTGCACAGTGTCCACATTTTGATCTGATGATTTAAAAAATCACACACTGCACGTCAACCAGCCAACTAGATCTATTTTTCTTTCTCTGTAGACACACCCACCTCAGGACAGTGCTACTGCTCCTCAGGTTCACTGTTATACTCTGGCCCATCAATGGCTGTTGTTTTTCAGCCCTGCAGTGGACCCAGGGGTGTAAAGATAACGAACAAATAAACGCTCATAAACTAACCTATGCTGGAAACAAATAAGCAAACAGACCGACCGAAGGCTATTTGCACACAAAACAGCCTCATGAACGCACAAACACCTGAACAACATCCAAGTTATTATCTGTATAATTACATAGCTAAATAATCGCACGACCATTCAGTCGCTCAGATGATAAAAATTCAAATAAACAGGTATAACATTTGTTTGTGGATAGGTAGCAACCCAGAGAGACAGAGGAATCATCAAAAATGACCTTCACTGACAGGATCTTAATCTCTTAAACAAGCCGACGCCTGGTTTGGTCACCGTGACTTAACCCTGTCCGTCTTACCAGCCGCTAAGACCGACGTACACATGTCACCTTGTCTAGTGTTCGAACACCAGGAACCTGCAGGGCGTTAAACTTTATCCACCAATCACAATCAAAGACAGCAAAGCATCGCTTTGTATGTTACTAACAATACAATCTGTGATAATCCAGAATTGCTGTTTTCAGTTTCAGACTTATTAGATGTCCGTCCCTCTTCAGTTGCAGAGCGACTGTATAAATGCTGGTGGAAATTGAGTATTTCACAATTCCAGTTAATAAGAAACTGGAGTTTGAACAATGAAATGTAAAAACAGAGAAAAATCTTAACTTCTGTCTGCTAGTATTGTTTCACTAAGATAGAACCCTATCTGCCCTCATTCTAGGTAACACCGAGCCAAACCATAGGCAAAAACCATCAACATACTTTTATATTCACACACACGTCTGAATAATGGAATAAGCATTACAGCCTTTACCACATTCTGTTCAGTTAAGAAATGGCCTTAGAGCCAGGGTGCAGGGAGTTTATAGGCCTCCCAGCCTCTTTCAATGAGATCTTTCCATTTATGGCCATCGCCACGTCTGAGTCATAATGGAACCTTTAGAAGCATCTATTTCAAATGATGTCGGATCCGGTTCTGCCGGGCTGCCGTAATTGTCTCCAAACCTCAAACTGACATTTTACCCCACACGGCCCGACAAACAATGGGCAGTCCATCATGTAAGTGGCTGGATCTGGAATGGCGCAGGAGGCCATCAGGACAAACCTTCAGACCTGTGTGTCTAAGGCAAAATCTGGCATGTGTCAACTATCGCCAACGACTTCCACCTGTGGAAATTTACCTCTCTTAAGGCTCAAGCCTGCTCAGCAAAGACAACACCAACTTCGGCGTCACGGACTCCCAGGGACTCTCTCTCCTTGGCCTCTAATTGGTCTCCCATACCGATCCATCGAGACCAGCCATGGTCAGAGGGAGGCCTAACCCCTCCTCAGCAAAGGTAACACCGATTACGGCATCACAGAAGTCCAATGCTGACTCCCCAGCCTCTAATTAGCCAAGTTCTAAACCAGTCTGCCCAAACCAGCTGTAGCCAAAATGTCGTCGTCTGGCCACAGTCTCCAGACGTCTTTATAACTGACATTCCAGCCACCAGCTTAGCTACCCCTCACTGCCAGCCCATCCATTAGGAGAAGCTGCATTTGGGTCAAATCCCTCGCAGATGGTTCCTCTGTTGGTGAAATGATTTTAAATAGGTCCCATCCTACATTTGAGGGACTAACTCTTGCAAACTCTCTTTTCTGAAAAATTGGACAGAATCATGCACTTTACAATGGTACAGAAATAATTATAGAGAAGTTCACTTGAATAATTCTTGTTCATCAGCCTTCTCTCTCTCTCTCTCTCTCTCTCTCTCTCTCTCTCTCTCTCACACACACACACACACACACACACACACACACACACACACACACACACACACACACACACACACACGCACGCACACACACACACACACGGGCGCCTTTCAACAAAAAACAAATAAAAGAAAAAAAGTTGACAGTGAACATAACAGTACCTGAAATAATAGAAGAGCAGTGGTGGAACAAAGGGAGTGTCCTCTCTGAGACATAACGACCTCAGGCTCTCAGTTCATCCAGCGTAAGATAAAGAACTAGAGAGGATTATGAAAAAAATGCTGTTAGATAATCCTGTTCCGGTTGGTTTTATCCCAGTCATGTTGATAACAGAAGAGTGTTTCTGTAGTGTCATATCAATTTCATCATCCCTTATTTGGTCAAGAGAGAAGCGTCTAGCTTTCATTGTTCCATTTCTTCCCTTCACTAAGGTAGTGTAGAGGTGAGTATAACGTCCTGTTGTCCAGAGGCCCTTAAGGACTTGCCCATGGCAGACCTGTTTATATTGGTCTTGTGCAGCCTCGTTTTCGTAGTCATGTATTCTCTATGAGCATCACATGGTATGCCTTGGACAATCAGTCATGTCTGTTTCTCAGGTTACAGAGCAAAATGGAGCAATTGTCTACCCTAAGTTCAACTCTTGCGCAGAATCCACCTCCACCCAGCAAGAGAAACCCAGCTGCTGCTGCCAAGGGAGACGATCACCATGGGCAGCCCAGCCTTGCCGACTTACCAGACGTGGTGTTGGTGCTCCTGTTCACGATGCTGCCAGTCCCTGACCGACCGGGTCGCCTGGCGCGCACCTGTTCAAGGCTGTCTTCCTTCATGCAGTGCCCCTCTGTGTGGACTGACGTCATCATTCAGCTTCATGCGACGAATACCGGCGAATTGGTGGACGTCAGCTTCCTAGGTCCACAGGACAGCAGTATGGTTAAAAAATATGGAGCGTATTTCCAGCGCGCTACCATTGTTTTTCCATCTAGCAGGATTTCACAGGAAGTTAGGGACATGTTGTCTCACTTTTACTCAGAGAGGAGTCAAACTGAAACTGATTATACAGCTAAGTAATAGCTTCCCCAGGGCGGCAAGGAAACATTCGTCCCTTGACGAGCGAACTTACAATGTGATAGGTATGAGAGACACATTCAGTTCATCCACAAGCATCAGTTTTAAATTTTCTGTTGATCATTACAAGTTTTTTTTAGAAACAAAGAAATTCTGTTGGTGTCCCCAGACTGGACAGGTTTTGTGGCATGCTCACAAACCTGATCTTGCCAGTACAATGGCCGGAAAAAAAAGCTGGTAGAACAAATACGGTCTGTCCCCTACACCCACAGCAGCTCTAATTTCAAACTTTCCTGCTCTGAGGAGACTTACATTAAGCCTCCACAAACGCCAGTGAAGAACTGCTGCGCGTGAACTGTCTGATTCCTCGGGCAGGCGGAGTCCATTGCGCAGTCTTGTTCTCCAACACGTCGATGGGAGAGAGAGTTACAGTAGGACGGAGGCTTTCCCGCAGTTGTCATCAGCTGCTTGGAGCAAACTGACATCAGCGTGTCCTTCTCTGACCGTTGAATGTTATTTTGCCTGCGATCACATGCCCCCTCTAAGTCGAGTGATAAAACCGGAAACGCCGTTGGTCAAACTGAAAGTCACTTGTGTGTACTCTGACACTGACAGGGCCCAGTTTACCCAGGTGTGCACAGAACACAAAACCACCCCTTCGGTTCTCTTGTCTCTCTGTTGGCATTGCCCTGAGCATTGGACGAACCCAGGAATACTTGAGGAGAACAGGATGGGATGTCCTACTCTGAGAGATGTCTCATCTATACCACTTCTGTGGCACTGCATCCACGCCGCTCATTCTGCCCCTCCCCCTGTCACAGCCTGGCCTGTTCTGCCACAACTCGTCACTGGCAGTCTGTCAATTCGTCATAAGGCGACCCGCCAGAGAAAACAATGGACTGTACTACTGTCGAGTCACTTCGGCAATGTTCTGTGTGCTTATTCCGATCCAACATGCGCAGGACACCAACTACTAGCTCTACTGACGACAATAATGGATTAGTCGCGAAGCCAGCGTGAGTAAGCTGTCGTATCAGAGAGCTGTACCACGTCTGTCCATCGACAGTCCACATGAATTTGCCAATAGCCATAAACCCGACAGAACTAAACCAGGGCCATGTCTGTGAACAGGTCATTGAGGTCACCATGAAAGCAGGGCATGGAAGGACACGGAATTGGAGAGATTTTTTTGTGCTGGTTGATGAGGAGGAGGATTTAAGATGATGCTACAGATTTCCATTTCAGTGTGAAAACTACATGATAGAGTAGTTTTCCATGCTTACATCTGTAATACATTCTGGCGGCAACCAGAGCTGGATACGAAATTTGAGCGACACGCCCAGAGATGCAGCCCATTAAATGGACGAACCTCGACAGTGTAGTTCCAGTGGAGCCCATAGCGAACTCTACCCGGGGTAGAAAACGGTCGGGGCAGGAAAATCCCACAAATAAATACCTCTGATGGGAATCGAACCCATTGCCTCCTGGACCATGAAGGCTGGATGGCAGGCCCGACCTTTGTTCTAAACGTAAATGTTGTGCTTTTTTATTCTGCAACATTAAGTTGTTTTGTTTGTTTGTTTGTTTTCGGGGTGTTGTTTATCTGTAGAGGATACTTTATTTCACTGCTTTTTTTTTTGTTGTTATAAACCCATACTTGTTCTTCCTTCTTTTTGTCTGTCGACACGAAAAAGGCCAACGTTTCGACCTATACCATCTCCAGGTGTCTTGTGATTCGTTTGTTTGTGTTTAAGCGGAGTCATTACACATGGTTTTGTTGGTGGAGGTGGTTTTTCCATAGATTTCTTTGTGTGTGTTTTTTTTTGCTTAATGTATCAGAGTGATGTACATAGGGGCTACACACACACACACACACACACACACACACACACACACACACACACACACACACACACACCATTAGTAGGACATGGGCGATTTCAGTGGTCAGTCTTAAGATACGGTGATCGCCCTTGTTCGAAAGTGTGATTATTTTTTGTTAGTCTAGAAAGAGAAGGCCCCAGTTGAAAGTTCGAATTCCTGGGAATGTCTTTTATAATTTGTAGTCAAAATAAATACTTATGTAAATTTCTAAGTGTCTGTTCATTGAAAGAATGTTATATTGTATTCTGCCTTGTCCTAATCTCTGTCTGCTATGTTTCTGAACGTGTATGAAGAAGTTTCTCTAACACGTCACACTGTCCTATCAATCTCAAACTAGCTCATTTTCTTTTTTTTTTTTTTTTTGTGGCATCAGTTATCGGATCAATGGAGCACCTAAGGCGGTACTCTTTTTATTCTTTTTTTTTTCTTCCCTACGGCCGAAATCCGACTCTTCATTTTTTGGTGCTTCACATTGTCCTCTTCATCTGCAAAGAAAAAAAAAAGTAAAAAAAAATCAAAAACAGTTTCCACTACTAATTTTTTTTTTTTTTTTTCTTCTTCTCCACCCAGTCTCTTACACACCATGCAATGTCTGTAGTTCTCTCAAATGGACATATTTTTGCTGATTTAAGTGTGTTGGCGTTTGATACAAAGTGTCTGGGTTTGTTAATGTTCTAATGTGTGGTGTATATGGCGCTTTCACTCTGATAATGTGCTGCTTTATGTAAATAGAACAAACATACATGAAACAAAACAAAAGTAAAAAAAAAAAAACCTTGCATTAGCTTCTTTTCTTTCAGTTTTGCCAGAGAGAGAGAGAGAGAGAGAGAGAGAGAGAGAGAGAGAGAGAGAGACAGACAGACAGAGACAGACAGACAGACAGACAGACAGACAGACAGACAAAAGACGAAGAAATGCTAATAGACGCTTCAGAAATGCACATCAAACGTTCAGAAGTCTGGCGGATGAGGAATGTGGCTGGGATTATAAGAAAAAAAAAAAAGTTTCAGCACCCGTCGCTGTGACTCCCGAACCTGTAAACACTCCCGGTAATCCTCTCTGAAGAATACAGACGAAAAGGGCTGCAAGGACGACCCTCGGAGAGATGACAAACACGCACAGGAGACAAAGTCATGGGTCACCTAAGATCTTGGAAATTGGCTATTCCCCAAATATGCTACCCTTATAGCGAAAAGGGGGTCTACAAGGGAGACATGAGGAAAGCCAAGAAGCGAGATAATAAGTGTGTGTGTGTGTGTGTGTGTGTGTGTGTGTGTGTGTGTGTGTGTGTGTGCTTATGTGTGCGCGTGTGCGCGTGCACGTGCACGTGCGTGTGAGTGTGCGCGAGAGCGCGCGTACTTGTGTGTGTGTGTGTGTGTGTGTGTGTGTGTGTGTGTGTGTGTGTGTGTGTGTGTGTGTGTGTGTTTGGGCGTGCTAGAGCATGTGTGTGCTTGCGTGCATGCGTGAGTGTGCGTTGTGTATACATGTATACAATGATAGTCAGCCATACAGCTCTAGGAATGACTAAATATGAGCAAAGACCTGTGTTATTAAGAGCAAGTTTATACATGTACAATAGGACTAATAGGCAAAACAAACGGATAAACACTAAACCAGTGGCTGAGCGCATGCTAATTGTTACCTAGTGGTTCTTTTTATTCTTTTTCTTTCGGGAGAATTACATCTCTAGGTTCTGATGTTGTACAAAC
Source organism: Conus betulinus (assembly GCA_016801955.1). Taxonomy (NCBI): domain Eukaryota; kingdom Metazoa; phylum Mollusca; class Gastropoda; order Neogastropoda; family Conidae; genus Conus; species Conus betulinus. The sequence goes on along the minus strand of JADBJO010019427.1, from coordinate 7,338 downwards.
GCAGGTTTCTGAACTCTGTCACTTTTTACTTATGCAATTTATAAATCGTTGTAACGCTTTCTCAGTTCTATGTGTTGATCGAAAATCATTTGTAATGCCATCAATTTTTTAGTTTTACGTGCAATGCTAGTGGACATTTTCCCCACTTATATAATATGGTTAATCGATTTTGTTATCTGTTTACCTATATCGTCTCTGTGGACTCCAAAGAGAACGTCAGTTAATGACAGTTTCAGAGATGTATCGATTCTCGATGAAATCAATATTTCTATATTTTTCCAAAATTTGTTCACTGGAGGACAGTAGAAAAAAAAAGTTTCTATAAAATCAATTTCATCTGTACAGTTATCACACTTGTTAGTTTCTGATACCTTCATTTTTTTTTAAAAAGAATATTAGTCGGGTAAATGTTGTGGTTTATTTTCCATTGTAGTTCATACAGCCTAACCTCTTTTGTAGATGTTCTTGGTGTTAGCCCATATGTGTTCGTCTACTTCAAAGTCGAGTCTTCTACGCCAAAAGTCCTTGCTGTTTGCAGTAACGTTACTCAAATTCCTTTGCTCCAGCAACTTTTTTTATCTCTTTTGGTTTTGTGTTAAATAGATGGGCCTCGCAGTCAGTGGAGTAAACATTGTCAAGAGTAATATTGTTTTCATAAATCACTCCAGCCATGTTGATGGGAGAGCGTTTCGCAGTGCATTGTATTCAAAAGTTGTACTTGCATTACGATCACCTAAAACTGTCTCCACTTCATTGAGATTAAGCAGTCTATTTTCAGTCTCCACTTCAATGAGATTAAGCAGTCTATTTTCAGTCTCCACTTCATTGAGATTAAGCAGTCTATTTTCAGTAGCGTGCACACTCTCTGACAAACTGTATCCTTTTCTTTCCATTCTTGAAAATATAATATATTGCCTTTGTATTTATCAAGTCATTATAAAATAACATTTGATCTAAAAAGTTACTTGGTGTTATTTCTTCTATATTGGTTTTCCTCTTATTATTCAAATAATGGTAACTACATTTCTCCAAAATTCATTGTCTATTCGTTCGAGTCGCAAGTACCCCTGTCCTACCTCTGCCTTCAATTTTCGGAATCGAAGTTCAATATACGTATGCATTATAAGATGTTAACTTGCATTTTCAACTACGGCAATTATATTCTGTGCAACTAACAGCAAACAGCCGTAAAAACAGGCGGTACAAATGACTGACATCAGTGACGCTGGCAGAAAATGTGTGTGTGTGTGTGTGTGTGTGTGTGTGTGTGTGTGTGTGTGTGTGTGTGTGTGTGTGTAAGATTAATGGGTGATAAGGTATAATTGGGAGGGGGGAAGGGGTGTGGGTGGGGAGGAGAGTAATGTGTGCGTGTGTGTGGTGTGTGTGGGGGGGGGGGGGGGGGGCAAGAGAAGGAGAGCTCATATATCTCCATCCACTATGAGGTGGGGGGTGGGTGTGGGAGGTTCATACAAATAGTGCTGTTGAAAAAGTAAACAATGCTGTGGGATGATGTTCATTGTAACAGGTGAAATAATGTGTTGGCATTAATATACTGATGTTGGTTGAGAAAAGATAGCAACGCTCAATGAGAAACAGGGTATCATGTGTTACACACACACACACACACACACACACACACACACACACACACACACACACACGGGGTGGGGGGGAAGGGGGGAACCTCATGTAAACAGTATTCTCGAGTGAGTTATGATCATGATAAGACTTACTGTGGAAAGTTGTCACACACACACACACACACACACACACACACACACACATATATATATATATATATATATATATATATATATATGTGCGGGGTGATAAAAAGAGTCGTTGTGTCCGCTGACACTTTTGTGTGATTTTTCAGGTATCTTCTATCACCGTTAACAGCTGTGTGTAGAAACCCTTTGTAAAGGTTATCTGGTTTGTCGAAGTTAACTGGCTATGTTCAATCACATATATTGAGCTGCGATTAAACAGGCCTTTTATTAATTGGCTATGTTCAATCACATATACTGAGCTGCGATTAAACGGGCCTTTGGCAGAAACGACCCACGCCCGTGTACCGACAAACACGTCAGAGGAATGGACTTCTTTATTGAGAAAACTGGCATTTACAGGAAGATGCCTTCCAGACTTGCTGATGGAGGAGAATGACCCCCCGATTTCCGGCAGCTACGGCAATCTTAGTGTCCAAGTTTCCTGAGCTTCCACGTTTTATTGCAGCCTGAGTGGCAGTTTGTTGTTGGAAGTGTCTAATACATCATCGTGCAGGCACTATGATAGTGATCCCAACATCGAGAGTGTGCTGAAGGTGTACAGACTGGGCACGGAACACTGCAGCTGGCCACAGTGCTTTTAACTGTGGGGCTGGCAACAGCCCTCAGAGTCAGCAAACCCAAGAAAGTCTGAGGGATAGGGTGATCACAAATGGGTTGGTTTGTGTGGAGAATGCATGGGAATGGTCCTTGAAGTATTATGGGCGATAGGTAGTTTGGTAGAGTGCAAAGTGTTAGTTTTGAGAGAGTATTTTGCTGTAACATATTCAGCGCGTTAAATTCTTTGCTGATGAAAGAATGTAATTGTACTGTGCGTAAATAACAGCATTTGTTGCTTGTATGTCTCACATTGTCTATTATAGCGAATCCAATCACACTACTTTATTTCATGATTGACTGACGAACAGTCTTGTTAGAATTAACTTTTCGTATCCATTAATTCACCTAGCAGTCACCGAATTCAGAGATTCATTGCATCTATACCGAAATTCGCAGTCGATTCAATTTGAATCTGATATATATTCTTCGCATACAGAGCTGACCCACGTTAAATTCTATGAATGTATACACTCCAGGATCATCCGTCCATTTATTTTTTTTTTTAAAGGGGTACAACCCTAAAGTTCGTTACAGCTGTTTTGATATGGGGAAATCACAACTTGTAATAGAAACGTAATAGAAACAGTTTTTTTTCTGTGAAGGTGATAAACCACTTTATTTAATATTCTATTTTACAACACTAGGTTAGTTTTATTTGGTCAACGTTTGTGACTGTTATTCAGGCAAGTGCTGTGTGGTCATAAGATGGCCATTTTGATATGCTTACTGTGACTGAATGACAACAAATAAACGAGACTGAAGAGAAACCATGTGTAGGTCCACTGTGTACAAATACAATGCCAGCTTTTCATTGTTAAAATTTCTCATTTCTTGATTGTCTTTTCAAGTGAAATGCACGTAGAAAAAAGTCTGCCAGACCGAGAATTCATGAACGATAACTCTCTGAAAACCGAACATATTTCAGACAGCCATACTTCCTAACATTCCTGGGATTTTTTTTCCCCTGAAGAGTGCAAATCAGAAGCATAAAAAAGCTAACACTTATCCCAATGCAGACTAACAAAAGGACACGAAAAGTCAAGACAGCACATCACTCTCTCCGCTCAGTGAGAACACCAAAACGCAGCTAAGATAAGAAAAGATAAGATAATGTTGCTTTCAGCCCAGCCGACCCACGATCTACCGAGACGGGGATCTATCGAGATGTACCCGACCACAAAGGGTCACATGAGGGCTGTCACCACGTTAAGATCAACGCATAAGTCATTCATTCACACAATTCTTTAACATACATCGAAAAAACCCATCCGAAACATAGCTAAAAAATCTTTCCACTGTAAAATCTCAGATCTGATCAAAGATGTTAATCTCTTTCAAGAACTCAAATATCGCGTCAGGCGGAACATCTCTGAACAAAGGTTTTCATGGAATCTGCTGTAAAATGTTTGTGTCTCACATCATGCAAGTCCCAACACTCTAAAAGAACATGTTTCATTGTGAGTGGCACGTGATATGGAATGCACCACGGAGCTTCTTCACTCTTTAAAAGGTAGGAGGATGGGTAAAATACGAATGGCCGGTGTGCAGCCGGCACAGAACTGTTGCTTCTTTACGACCACCAGACGTAGATGAAAGGAACTCCGTAAGGTTTGGACGGATCTGAAAATGTGGAGACAGTATGTGTGAACTCACAGCTCTGGTTCTGGCGCTGATGATAATCTCATAATCTACGAAGAGGGACTTACTGGTTCTGGCGCTGCGGATAATCTTACAATCTACGAAGAGGGACTTTCTGGTTCTGGCGTTGAGGATAATCTCACAATCTATGAAGAGGGACTGTCTGGTTCTGTCGGATTCGCTGTCAGCTTTGGAGGCCATAGCTGGCAACAACCTTCATCATCCTGGAACGTTTACACTTCTTTGAACGTTTTACAAGGTTGAAAGTGGAGGGTTACAACATTGTTCTGGCTTTGGTTCCCGGTCATGTTGGCATCAGAGGGAATGAAATGGCTGATCGCCTGGCCAAGAATGCCACATCAGGAAAATTGTCCAATATATATATATATATACATATCCCCTGCTCAGATATGAAAACACAGCTGGTTTTGTTCTGATTGTAGGAGAACAAACAATGAAGATCATCATACGAAACAAAAAATTGTTTTAATTCTGTATTTCGTCATTGGAACAGCTGACTGTAATGTAAATGTGGGTTTCATTTGCCTGGTCATATTTTGAGGAAGATTTCATTTGGCTTCTTTTTACAGAACTTTGTATCTTACTATTTTCCGGTATGATAAACCGCATTGTGTTCCCATCGTTGAACCTTCTAGGATCTTTTGTATTGTTTTCATTTGATAACAGACTCATTGAAAGTGGATCCAGGTGTCAACTGTTACACTTCCCCCCCTCCCTCCCCCCCCCCCCCCCCCCCCCCCGCCCCCGCAAATTTGCAGTGAACTGGTATATGCTTCCGTTTCATTGATAAGTATATGCAGAATAGATATTTGCTTCGGAAACATCCCTGGTATGTACATTTGCTGTCGGTAGGGCTACATATAGACTTCACACCAGATGAAATTTAATGAAAAGTGCTGGAGATAGAGATATACATGTGTGGTGTGTGTGTGTGTGTGTGTGTGTGTGTGTGTGTGTGTGTGTGTGTGTGTGTTCGTTCGTGCGTGCGTGTGTGCGTGCGTGCGTGCGTGCGTGTGTGTGTGTGTGTGTGTGTGTGTGTGTGTGTGGTGTGTGTGTGTGTGTGTTTTGGCTCAGTCGGGCCAGCCGCCGTGGCGAAGTGGTTAACGTCGTGTGTGTGTGTGTGTGTGTGTGTGTGTGTGTGTGTGTGTGTGTGTGTGTGTGTGTGTGTGTGTGTGTGGTGTGTGTGTGTGTGTGAGGCTGAGGAAAGCTTGTGTGTGTGTGGCAAAGAGAGGGGAAGACTGCATGGTAGGTGTGTCTCGGCGGACTATGGGGGAGGGAGAGAAGGGGTTCTGCTGTCTATTCTGGCAGACTCTCTTTATGCACCAGCATTTTAATCAATCAGAATGAGAACCATTGATAAAGAAAAAAGATTTCAAATAGCATTGGCATCAGACATCTTGTGTGTAAACAGTTTGGAAACGCAGACATTAAAATTCATGGTTAAATAGGAGTTATAAAAAAAATTCCGATGAAAAAACACACCATTAGCTTTCTACTTGTACTGTGCGCCTACATACAACCAAAATAGGAATCACTCGCACACAAACACACTACGGTATCTTAGTTCGTAAGGTAACTGGGGCTGGAATAGCTCAGTTGGTAGGGCTCCGGACTCGTAAACGTGGTGATCCGGGGGGTCGCCGCTTCGAATCTCCGCTGGGCAGTTTCGGTACAGGGGGATTTTTCCCTCAGGGTTAAGCTTGGTTCTGACTCCATTTCCAAAAGAGTCCTTCGAATGAGACTATAAACCAAGGTTCCATGAGTGACCGCATACATGACATCTTGCACACACGTAAAAATTCCATCACCAGCTTTCGGAAGAGAAGGGCAGTTTGACCATTGATATGGATGACGCGTTACACGTAGCCTGCACCCCGCGTGAGAAAACTGAAAGAATGAAGGAAATCGGGAAAGTGAATGGATGACACAGGAAACGACTGAATAAAGCGGGCTGGCAGGCAGCTCTTCCGTCGGCACTATCCAGGTAGGCAGCTCGTTGTCCACATGAGAAGCTTTGGCAAGGCGCTTTAAAATTATTTTGATAATATCATTATTGTTGTTCTTATCATCATCATTATCGCTTTTGTTCTTATCACTGTCATCATTTTTTATATTATCATCATTATGGCGATGATGATGATGATGATGATGATTATCATTATTATTATTATCATTATTGTTCTTATTATCTTTAGTCATTCTGGTCACTATTATTTTAATTATTATTATCATTATTGTTCTTATTATCTTTAGTCATTCTGGTCACTATTATTTTGGACTTTTTTTTTCCGAACATTCATAGTTGCATTACCCTAACCGACCGCACATATTCATGTGAGCACATAGTTGTGTGATATTAGTTGGATTAGTGAGTGATCCCTTCACGGTTACAAGAAAAAAGAAAAAGAAAAAGAAACCCTGGGTTGAGAGTGGAAAGACTGCAGGCAGGGGGGAACGTTCTAGCATTCCATGCAGCCATAATTGTCCGAGGGGTTGGGGGGGGGGGGGGGGGGGGGGGGGGGGGAGAGAGAGGGTGGAAGACACTCTCGACGGTATGGAGACAGCATGGGTTTGCTTGTACTGTCCAGGAGGGAGGGGCGGGAGGGTGGCAGTACAGGCTCATGCGTGCTCATGAGTGAGGGGAGAAAGAGGGTTGGAGGGAGTGGAGGGGGGGGGGGGGGGTGTGTTGCAGACTAAGACGGGCGGACAGGTGCGACAGTAACCACCGGCATTGCCTAACCTCTTTTTGACAGGACCTCCCGTGAAACAGCACCCCGGGTTGCCTGCCTTGGGGAAGAAAAGAAAGGATGGCTGAGGGAGGATAGGGGAGGGGAGGAGGGCACGAACTTGAGTAATAAGGGGAGAGGAGGGGCGGGGAGAGGGGGGGGGGGGGGGAAGGGGAGGGGGAGTGCAAAGACAAACAGGGGGAGGAGATAGGTGGGAGGAAAGGGAGGGGGCGAGGAGGGGAAAGGGGAGCAGGAGGGGGAGGGGAGAGGGAGGCAGGGTGGGACAGTGAGGGGGAGGGGAGCAGGAGGGGGAGGGGGAGGGAGGGGAGGCAGGGTGGGACAGTGAGGGGGAGGGAGAGCAGGAGGGGGGGAGGGGAGAGGGTAGGCAGGGTGGAGCAGGTGAGGGGGGGAGGGGGAGGGGAGAGGGAGTCAGGGTGGGACAGTGAGGGGGAGGGGAGAGGGAGGACAGGGGGGGACAGGGGAGGGGGAGGGAGGGGAGCAGGAGGGGGGGGGGGAGGGGGAGGGGAGAGGGAGGCAGGGTGGGACAGTGAGGGGAGGGGAGCAGG
>JADBJO010019426.1:25000-27500 GCA_016801955.1 Conus betulinus | reverse complement strand
CTGTCACTGTCTCTTTCTTTATTGTTCCTCTCCTTCACGTTCTCTATGTCAATGATGATGGTTATGGCATTGGCCGGAAACAAAATACAGAATCAGTTTTCTGAGGTAAATTTTTGAGAGAGACGGACAGACAGAGACGAAAGGATACGGGGTGTAAGAGAGACACAGTGTATGTCTGTCTCTGTGTGTGTGTTTGTGTGGTGTGTGTGTGTGTGTGTGTGTGTGTGTGTGACAGACAGAGAGACAGACAGACTGACAGACAGATAGAAACAGAGACAGAGGCATAGAAGGACAGAGAGAGAGAGAGAGAGTTTTGAGAGTGTATGCCTCTGTGTGTGTGTGAGAGAGAGAGAGAGAGGGAGTGTGTGTGTATGTACTTGCGTGTGAGAGAGAGAGAACCAAGGAACTCAGGAATTCATCGTGCAGCCAAAGGCTCGGTCACAAGCGGTATACGTTAGACTAAGGGGGAAATTACGCAATACATTGAAAAGAAATAATCAAGTCAATCGACAGGGAAACAGAGCAAAAATCTTGATAAATATAAGAATGGATTACAAATCTTCCACTGTGACATGTATATAACTATACATGTTTTGGAAGATTACCCACATGACAATCTCTTTCAAAGCGTAGTAAATATTCTCCCAGATTTCTTGGCTGCAAGACGTTTTCTGAGTGGTGCATGCAAACGAAGCGTTCTTCGTTCGCATTTGTGCTATGTGCCGATTTTTTATTTCCTGCAAACAAGTACGCTTTTCGCAGTCACACAGAAAAACTTAACATCGTGTTCAATTCAACCGCCAAACGGACATTTCTCTGAGATTTCCTTGTGTCTGTTGTTTGTATTGAAACCACAGGCTATAAGTCCAAATTTTTGCCACGGCATTACGAAAGCTGCGTATTGTGATATTAGACAGTCCGGTTGAAAATAATGGTTTTAAAACGATCTCATTTCACACACTATCATTCGCAGATTTTAAAAGGAATTTAAAGTAACCCCGCCGGTTTAACATGGACAAACAAATTACAAGACAAAACACAACGCGTTTCGACCTCTAAGATCTTCTTCAGGCAAGACAAACAACGAAGACTATGTTTGACCAGCAGAGTTACTTGGAACTACTTTGAAATTTGCTTCGGTTGCCATCTCCACTCGGGGGATGCCTTATTGTCAGAAGGCCCATTAGTCAGAAGGCCCGTTAGTCAGAAGGCCCGTTAGTCAGAAGGCCCACTAGTCAGAAGCCCCACTATTCAGAAGCCCCACTATTCAGAAGGCCCGTTAGTCAGAAGGCCCACTAGTCAGAAGGCCCACTAGTCAGAAGGCCCACTATTCAGAAGGCCCGTTAGTCAGAAAGGCCCGTTAGTCAGAAGGCCCACTAGTCAGAAGGCCCACTAGTCAGAAGGCCCGTTAGTCAGAAGGCCCGTTAGTCAGAAGGCCCACTAGTCAGAAGGCCCGTAGTCAGAAGGCCCGTTAGTCAGAAGACCCACTAGTCAGAAGGCCCGTTAGTCAGAAGGCCCACTAGTCAGAAGGCCCGTTAGTCAGAAGGCCCGTTAGTCAGAAGGCCCACTAGTCAGAAGGCCCATTAGTCAGAAGGCCCACTAGTCAGAAGGCCCACTAGTCAGAAGGCCCGTTAGTCAGAATGGCCCGTTAGTCAGAAGGCCCGTTAGTCAGAAGGCCCCGTTAGTCAGAAGGCCCGTTAGTCAGAAGGCCCAATTAGTCAGAAGGCCCGTTAGTCAGAAGGCCCGTTAGTCAGAAGGCCCACTAGTCAGAAGGCCCGTTAGTCAGAAGGCCCGTTAGTCAGAAAATCAGTTGGCATTCAGTTGCATGAATGTAGGGATTACCGCTGATAGGCCGAAAATGATGATCACAGAATTTCTATCTGACCTACAGTAACTGCTCTACGGTGTTGTTTGTCAAATATTCATACAAACTGGATTTCCGTTTTTCATGTTTCCTACATTTTTAAGCCCTACATTACATGTAGGGAATGGGGGATGCCTTATTTGTCAGAAGGCCCGTTAGTCAGAAGGCCCACCAGTCAGAAGGCCCCGTTAGTCAGAAGACTAATGAAAGGTAGGCACCCTCCACTCAGCGCACTTTGAAGCTGCCTTCGCAGACGGTGCTGCTTTCCAGTCTTCTGTATTTCAATCAAGTATACATTGTATAAAGTATTCATGAAACATGGTATCATCTCCGACTCTTCCGTTCACTCATACTTCTAGGAAAAGAAAAAGAAAAAAAAACTTGAGATACGCAACATCTTTGTATAGATCTAGAGTATGACTAATACCATGTTCGGGCCTATTTTGGGCTTCTACTGGGAAGCCTTATTTTGATGCTTTGTCCAGTTTTTTTTTTTTTTTTTTTTACCGATTTTTAGGAGTCCTAGCGATGTATAGAAGGTAACGAACGGCAGAGGGAGAGAGAGAGGCAGAGAGAGAGAGAGAGAGAGAGAGAGAGAGAGAGAGAAAAACCCTGGACTGTTTTGCTGATTAGGCC
>JADBJO010019426.1:0-7500 GCA_016801955.1 Conus betulinus | reverse complement strand
GGGGACAGGGATCTGTGGTGGGCGGGAGAAGGGGGGATGTGAGGACGCGGGGGAAGAGGATTGGATGGGGGTGGGAGTGCGGGGCGGGGGAGGGGGGGGGGGGCGTGAGTGGGAGGCGAGGGCAGCCTGTTCACTTCTTCACCAAGAGAGCAGTTCCGGAATATTGAAGGCGAGATCACTGGTAGATGAAATACTTTCGGTAACCGCCACCATTCCTCTCTTCCCCCTTCACCACCCCCCTCCCCCCCCCCCCCCCCCCCCCCTTCCATTCCCACTCCCCACCCCCCCCACATCACCCCCACCTCCCAAAAGCGTGATAGCATCAGTTTATGTTTTAGAAATTGTGGCCATCAGCGAACTAGTCTACAGGACCTTTGTGTGTCCTTGGTGTAGTATATTCTGGCCTTATCACCTTCGTGGGAAAGTAAAACCCACACTAAACTGCAGGATGGAAAAGATCTGTAGCAGAAAATTCTTTTCGGACTTTATGAGGTGAACTTGCTACCCAACACAAAAGCAGGCGGATTTGTGTGTGTGTGTGTGTGTGTGTGTGTGTGTGTGTGTGTGTGTGTGTGTGTGTGTGTGTGTGTGTGTGTGTGTGTGTTTCTTTTATACTAAGAGAGTGAAAGGTGGAAGGGGAATGGGGAAGAGGCAAAGAAAGACGCGGAGACGGGGAGTGAAATGGTGGAGGAGGCGGGGGCGGGGGTGGGGGTGGGGGGTAGGGGGGACAGGAAGAGAGCTAGGAATTCAATAAGACTGACATCTATACACATCAATAATCACGACTGACCAAGTGGATTCTTTACCTGAAGCTAATTCCAAATGGTTCAATTAGCAGCAGCAGCAGAGGCGGCAGCAGCAGTAGCAGTAGTAGTAGTAGTAGTGGTGGTGATGGTGGTGGTAGAAGTTGTAGTAGTAGTAGCAACAGCAGCAGTAGTAGTAGTAGTAGTCGTAGTTGTCGTTGTCGTTGTACTAATAGTAGTAGGAGGAGGAGAGGAGGAGGAGGACCAATTGCCGCAGTAGCAGAAGTCCAAGGAGTAGAAGGAGGAGGACGAGAAAGAGAACCCACATGCACATACACACACACCTCCCCTCCCCCGTCCCTTCCCCCAACTAACCCCCACCCCACCCCCACCCCCATCCCCACCCCCCAACTTGCTTTTTTTCTTTTGCTTTTCATGATCTAAACCCCAGCCTCCACTCCTTACCCTTTTACAGTCTGTATGGGTGGTCAGCATTAATGTAAATGTCTACATACACATCAGATCAGATTTCCTTCTCTCTCTGTGTGTGTGTGTGTGTGTGTGTGTGTGTGTGTGTGTGTGTGTGTGTGTGTGTGTGTGTGTGTGTGTGTGTCTGTGTGTGTGTTTTGTGTGTGTGTGTTTGCGTGTGTGTGTGTGTGTGTGTGTGTGCGTGTGTGTGTGTGTGTGTGTGTGTGTGTGTGTGTGTGTGTGTGTATGAGAGAGAGAGTGCGTGTGTGTGTGTGTGTGTGTGTGTGTGTGTGTGTGTGTGTGTGTGTGTGTGTGTGTGTGTGTGTGTGTGTGTGAGACACAGAGAGAGAGAGAGAGAGAGAGAGAGAGAGAGAGAGAGAGAGAGAGACAGACAGACAGACAGACAGACAGACAGAGCGGTTGAGGCTTTCAGAGAGACGGTAATCCGCACAGTACAGAGCTTGTTTAGTGGGTGGATGTCCCAGCTCGTAGGGTCGGGGTCAGGCTCGGGGTCAAGGTCAATGAGGCCATCACCAGCACATGTACACATACATTGTGCCAAGCATGCTCGAAAGTGCGCGCATAATAGGCTAACACGTACCGGCATTCACAGAACATTAGGAGGAATGGTAGGATGGGTGTGGAGGTTTCCGTTGACGAGCGATTGGAAAAAAGCTGTACAGTGACGTTTAAAGCATAGGATAGCAAAGTCACAATGGCTGCTGCTTCCCTATCAAGAAGAAGAGAGAGAAGATCAACAACAACAACAACAACACTAACAACAGCAGAAACAACAGCAACACTGCAGGAAAGATGAAACGAGAAAAGAAAAAAAAGGATAACAACAACAACAACAACAACAACAACAACAACAACAACAACAACAAGCGACACAGACAGGACCAGGAAGATTGAGAAGAAGAAGAAGAAGAAGAAAGAAGAAGAAGAAGAAAGAAGAAGAACAAGAACAACAAGAACAAGAACAAAAACAAGAACAGGAAAAACAAGAAAATAGGTACAAAGACTAATCCTGAAAACGATTTAACACTATTTTTGAGTGTCAGAGAGAGAGAGAGAGAGAGAGAGAGAGAGAGAGAGAGAGAGAGAGAGGAGAGAGAGAGGGGGGGGGGGGGGGCCACGCAGAAAGGAGAGACAGAAAAAGAAAGTGGAGAGGCTGAGATACGAGGGAAGGGGAGGAGAAGGGGGTGGGGCGGGGGGGGGCGGGGTGGGTTGGGGGGGGGGGGGGGGGGGGGGCGTGCACCCAGAAGACGAAGAAGTACAAGTCAGCTCAGAGAATGCAATCCGTGCAGATGACTGTTTTCTTGCACAGCTGAAAACTTCCAGACTGCTTCTGCCTCTGAGCCTCAGTGCCGGCTGTTCTCCTGCCCGGCAGAACCTCCAGACCTTGCAGAAATGCTACTAGAACCATTGATGAAGCAGACAGGTGGAACTGGGGGGGGGAATCGGGAGAGAGGAGTAGACTGGGATGAAAGTTGGTGGTGCGTGTGTGTGTGTGTGTGTGTGTGTGTGTGTGTGTGTGTGTGTGTGTGTGTGTGTGTGTGTGTGTGTGTGTGTGTGTGTGTGTGTGTGTGTGTGTGTTGTGTGTGTGTGTGTGTGTGTGTGTGTGTGTGTGTGTGTGTGTGTGTGTGTGTGTGTGTGTGTGTGTGTGTGTGTGTGTGTGTGTGTGTGTGTGTGTGTGTGTGTGTGTGTGTGTGTGTGTGTGTGTGTGTGTGTGTGTGTGTGTGTGTGTGTGTGTGTGTGTGTGTGTGTGTGTGTGTGTGTGTGTGTGTGTGTGTGTGTGTGTGTGTGTGTGTGTGTGTGTGTGAGTGTGTGTATGTGTGAATGTGTGTATGTGTGTGCTTGCAGATGCGCATGTGTGTGTGTGTGTGTGTGTGTGTGTGTGTGTGTGTGTGTGTGTGTGTGTGTGTGTGTGTGTTTGCATACGTGCATTTGTGTGTGTGTATGTGTGCGTGTGCGTGTTCTTGCGCACGTGCATGTGTGTGTATATGTGTGTATGTGTGTGTGTCTCATTGTGCCTGTGCACGTGTGTATGTGAGTGTGTGTGTGCGTGTGTGTGTGTGTGTGTGTGTGTGTGTGTGTGTGTGTGTGTGTGTGTGTGTGTGTGTGTGTGTACGTGCGCGCGTGAGTGTGTGTGTGTGTGTGTGTGTGTGTGTGTGTGTGTGTGTGTGTGTGTGTGTGTGTGTGTGTGTGTGTGTGTGTGTGTTGTGCAAAACTTTCTACACAATAGACGAAAACGTAAACAAAAATTATAATCAAAGAGAACAAAAGAAAGTGTTAGTAAATACCCACCAGGATTCTTGATTAAATTTTAAACTGTTTCAGTCAAACTGCGCGACAGACAGACAGACAGACAGACGGACAGGCAGACAGACAGACAGACAGATGTGAAAGAGCTTTTCTGTCGAAAACAGAACGAAAATAGCCCAGACCAAAAGAAGGGCTGGACAAGCAGAGTGTTACGGAATCCCAGGTTAACAAAACAGAAGGCACAAACCCAGTAAAGCTCCCCACATTCCGCCCGTCCTAATGGCTCACATCACGCACACACATCACTCCCTCCCTCCTTCCCTCCTTCCCTCCTCTCTTCTTCGTCCAGGCCCCCTCAGTAAAACTAACTCACCCCACCCCCTTCATGTGCCTTATCCCTCCCTGTTTCTGACTCTTTCTCAGTGTGTGTGTGTGTGTGTGCGTGCGTGCGTGCGTGCGTGCGTGCGTGCGTGCGTGTGTGTATGTGTGTGTGTGTGTGTGTGTGTGTGTGTGTGTGTGTGTTAGACCAATAGCAGGGCTTGCAGCCGCAGTTGACGAACGTGCTTTCTGACTGAACTAAGTCTGACCTGATTCTTAAAATAGATCAAACTCACTTGTTTACTCACCCAAATGTGACAATCTGCCATTTTCTTTTCATTTCCGATCCACTCATATTCGCTCTCAGCTTTTTTTTTAACTTACTGATCCACTCATATGTGCCCTCATCCATATCCGCAAAATTGTCGTTTAAAAAAGAAAATTACTAATCCACCCCATACCCGCCCATCTGCCATTTTCTTTTAACTACTGATCGATCCATAACCGTCCACCTTTAAGTTGCAGATCACACATAACTACCCATCTGCCACTGTTTCTTACCACTGAATACCTGTCCACCCCCCATCTGCCCATCTGACTGTCTTCGTTTTAGTACCAATCCGATTATTCGCCATTTTCTTTCAAATAACGGTCCGTGTACATCACACACACACACACACTTCACACATCACTCACACACACGCGCACACACCTTAAAGATCGAGGGCATAAGAATCGTTATATGCAAGGGGAAAAAACTAAATCGACTTTTCTTTTAAGTGTGTTGTTGTGTTGTTGTTGTTTGTATTTAATCTTGGATTATTTATGCTCCTCAGTTATGACAATCCCGTACGTTACCCTGCCCATTTTGATTTTCCTCCTCTCCCCTTCCCCTTTTATTCCTTCCCCTTCAAGATAAGCAATGTCGAACAGTGTATCAATACAGCAAGCAGAACTGAGAGTGGTGGCATCAATAATTCATAATCCATTGAAACCAGGAGCAGCCGTGAGCAAAGTAATCTCTGATGTCACTATAGTGCTCCAACCAATGTCTGTATTAAGAGGATGGGACGTGAAGAGGGAGGAGAAGCCCCTTCCCTTCCCATCCCCCTTCCCAGTCCTCTTTTTATGACGATCAGGATACATCCCCCCCCCCCCCCCCCCCCACCCCATTGCTTCTTCCCACCCCCATCTCCATCCTTAGAGTCAGCAGTGAACAGCAAGTCGTTGCATATGTTAACCTAGAAGACCGCTGGACGGCTGATAGAATACCGTGGTGAACATCGCCAATGCGAGAGAGTTTTGCGGGACACGGGCATTCTAACTCGTCCAGTGTAACAGGGGCAAGGTCATGATAATAAGGCCGTAATGAGTGCATGTACATGTGCAATGCAAGAGACATGAATATACCAGCATGCACGCTTGCATGTTCGTACGCACTCACGGTACACGGTATTTACTTACACACACACACACACACACACACACACACACACACACACACACACACACACACATACAACACACACACACACACACACACACACACACACACACACACACAACACACAACACACACACACACACACACACACACACACACACACACACACACACACACACACACACACACACACACACACACACACACACACACACACCAAAGATCGAGGGCATAAGAATTTTGCATGCGAGGCAAAAAAAAAAAGTCTATTTTTAAAATAGTGTGTGGTGGTGGTTTTTCTGTAATCTTTGATTCTTTATGCTCTTCGATTAGTACAAAACCCTACCCTGACCATTTCAATATTCTCCCCCCCCCCCCCCCCCCCCCCCCCCCCCCCCCCCCACCCCCATTCCCCCCCCCCCCCCCCCCCCCCCACCCCCCCCCCCCCCACATCCCCCCCCCCCCCCCCCCACTCCCCTTCCCTCTTGTAATAGTCTTTCCTCTCCAAAATAAGCAGTGCGAACAATGTAACGAGGCAGCAACAAGAACTGAGAGAGTGGTGGCATCTATAATTCATATATTGAAACACGGACCAGCCACGAGCAACTAAATCTCTGATGTCTTCAGTGCGCCAGCCAATGTCAGTATTAAGAAGAAAGGACGTGAAAAAAGGAGGAGCCTCTTCCCATCCCATCCTTCCTTCCAATCCTCTGTTTCTGATGACCATGATGCATTATTTCAACACCCAATTCCTTCGTCCATCTCTCACTCCCTTCCTTGGAGTCGGTGACCAGCAAATCGTTGCATGTATTAACCTAGAGGATTGCTGGACAGCAGATAGAATACCATGTGTGCGTGGCTGAGGGTTTCACCACATCCAAAATTGCTTTGGCGGATATGAGCATCTTAACTCGCCCAGTAACTAGGGCAAGGTCAGGGTCACGGTCATGACAACAAGTCCGTCACGAGCCCATGTACACGTGCAGTGCATGAGACATGAATAGACCAGCATGCATGCTCATATTTCGAACGCACTTGCGGTATTTACTTGCACACACGCACGCACGCACGCACGCACGCACGCACGCACACACGCACGCACGCACGCACGCACGCACGCACACACACACACACACACACACACACACACACACACACACACACAGAGAGAGAAAACTGAGCCTGTTATAAAAGAGTGTGTGGTGTTGTTTGTATGTAATCTTTGATTCTTTATGGTCTTCAATTAGTACAAATCCGCTAACCTGGCCATTTCGATAATTTCCCACCCACCCACCCACCCACACCCTCCCCTTATACTCCCTTCCTCTCCAAGATAAGCAATGCAAACAATATATCGAGGCAGCAACCAGAACTGAGAGTGGCTGCATCAATAATATAGAAACAAGGACCGGCCATGAGCAAAGCAACCTTCGATGTTTTTTTGTGCGCCAGACGTGAAGAAACAGCAAGAGCCTCTTCCTATCCCATTCTCCAACCCAGTCCCCTTTTTTAATTTTTTTTTAAAGAGAATACTTATATAGCGCCTATCCCTGGCCAGAGACCAAGCTCTAAGCGCTTTACGATCCGCATTCTCGTTTATTCAACGGGCTGCCTACCTAGGTAGAGCCGACAGAAGAGCTGCCTGCTGGCGCTTCATTTAATCGTTTCCCCGAGTCATTCAGTCAATATCTTTTCATTCAATTTAAGAACTCTTTCATTCTTTCGATTTTTTTTTTACGCAGAGTGCATGCTATGTGTAACGTGTCATCCATATCAACGGCCAAACTGGCCTTCTCTTCCAAAAGTTTGTGATGGGATTTTACGTGTGTGCAAGATGTTGAGCGTGCGTTCACACACGGAAGCTTGGTTTATGGTCTCATCTGAAGGACTGTTTGGGAAAAGGAGTCAGAACCAATGTCAACTCCAAGGGAAAAATCCACCTGTACCGAAACGGCCCGTGGAGATTCGAACCCGCCCACAGGACCACCAGAGATTACGAGTCCAGCGCTCTACCAAGTGAGCTATTCTGGCCTTTTTTTTTGCTGATGATCATGGTGCAGTACCCCCATCTTCCTCCTTCTTTCACACCACTGCTTTCCTTTGAGTCAGTGAGCAGAAAATCATTGCATATATTAACCTAGAAGACTGCTGGACAACAGATAGAATACCATGTGTGCGTGGCTGAGGGTTTCACCGCGTCGGAAATCGCCAATGGTAGGGAGGTTTGGGAGATATGGCATTTTAACTCGTCCAGTACAC
>JADBJO010019425.1:0-33296 GCA_016801955.1 Conus betulinus | reverse complement strand
TCTCCCTGTCAACACAGAGACAGACTTACTGCTGGCTGACCCCTCTGTGTGTAGATCTCCCTGTACACAGAGACAGACTTACTTGCTGGCTGACGCCCCTCTGTGTGTAGATCTCCCTGTCAAACACAGAGACAGACTTACTGCTGGCTGACCCCTCTGTGTGTAGATCTCCCTGTCAACACAGAGACAGACTTACTGCTGGCTGACCCCTCTGTGTGTAGATCTCCCTGTCAACACAGAGACAGACTTACTGCTGGCTGACCCCTCTGTGTGTAGATCTCCCTGTCAACACAGAGACAGACTTACTGCTGGCTGACCCCTCTGTGTGTAGATCTCCCTGTCAGCACAGAGACAGACTTACTGCTGGCTGACCCCTCTGTGTGATAGATCTCCCTGTCAGCCCCAGAGACAGACTTGGTCTGCTTGGCTGACCCCTCTGTGTGGATCTCCCCTGTCAACAGGTAGACAGACTCACTCTTGGCTGACCCTTCTGTGTGTCTGGTCTGTGTGTCAGACAGCAGCATTACGGACATTGAAAGATCTGTGTGTCCATGTCAGCTGTCACGCACACTGTGACACAGTTTCCAGCATGTGACACACTCGTGGCTAGAGGAAGATAGGCCAGCACCAATTATTTTCCAGGTTACTTATGACATGTGGTGATGAGCAGTAAAACAACAGAACAAAAGATGGATCACTTAGATGGTTCATGTCCTACTTGGGATGATTGTCTTTTTGTCCTGTTATATATTAGTGCTGTCCTTTGTCTGTCTGTCAGATCTTTCTGTTCACATTGTTTACTGCTGTTTTGCTTTTTTTCTTTTTTGGTTTTGTTGTCTTCCACCCTGTTCTCTTCTTTCCTCATGTTTTCCCCATTTTTTTGTGTGGCCCTGATCCATGTTTGCCCTCTTCCCTTTTCATCTTGCTCTCTCTCTCTCTCTTTTTTCCTGTTTTATTTTTGTCAAGTGTGTGTTGTGTGTGTGCTGTTTTCTCTATTTGTCATACTATCTTTTCTCCTGTTTTTCATCCTGTTTATGATGCTCTTTTTTACCCTCTGTTATCAAAGGATACAAAACATGGTTCATTTCCGCTTTGTGAAGGTCATTTATCTTAATGGTCTCTCTCTCTGGAACAGAATGTCAAAAGCACACATGGAGTCCCTGGTGTACATGGAACTTTTTCTCAGAAAAGAGGAAAGTGAGAAGGTGTTACTAGTCCCTGTTCATAATGGAACGGCACTCAGAAAAGAGGAAAGTGAGAAGGTGTTACTAGTCCCTGGGTCATAAATGGAACGGCACTCAGAAAAGAGGAAAGTGAGAACGGTGTTACTAGTCCCTGGTTATAAATGGAACGGCACTCAGAAAAGAGGGAAAGTGAGAAGGTGTGATACTAGTCCCTGGTCATAATGGAACGGCACTCAGAGAAAGAGGAAAGTGAGAAGGTATACTAGTCCCTGGTTATAAATGGAACGGCACTCCAGAAAGAAGGAAAGTGAGAAGGTTGATACCCTCTGTTTTGATCGTGTGAACTGTTTGCAGACCAAGGCAAAGCGACAGAAGGTGGATGAGGGAGCCCTGCGGAAAAGTCAGCGCCACCGCAGCAGAGAGGGGAGAAAGAAATGAAAGTGTCGTCGACAATGACCCTGAAAGAGTTCAGGAGACTAAGGTGAGAGGAAGAAGAACAAGTCCCAGTCATGGAAACTGCAAATAGAAAAAGTGAGCGGTAGATAGTGTGGTGTAGTGTAAAGAGAACAAAGGCAGATAGGTGGTGTATGTAAGAGACCCGCTGTGGTGTATAGTGTGGTGTCAGACAAGAGACAAAGGCAGATATTGTGGTCATGTAGTGCGAAGAGAACAAAGTGCCACTGTGTGGTGTAGTGCAAAGAGAACAAAGGGACAGATAGTGTGGTGTAGTGTATGGAGAACAAGGTGGATATTGTGGTGTAGTTTGCCTATGAGAACAAGGTGGATAGTGTGGTGTAAGTGCATGAGAACAAGGTGGATAGTGTGGTGTAGTATGGAGAACAAGGGTGGATAGTGTGGTGTAGTGGAGAACAAGGGTGGATAGTGTGGTGTAGTGTATGGAGAACAAGGGTGGATAGTGTGGTGTATAGTGTATGGAGAACAAGGGTGGATAGTGTGGTGTAGTAGTGGATGGAGAACAGGGTGGATAGTGTGGTGGTATGTGTATGGGTAGAGGATGGATTAGTGTGGTGTAGTGTATGGAGAACAAGGGTGGATAGTGTGGTGTAAGTTGTATGGAGAAACAAGGGTGGATAGTGTGGTGTATGGAGAACAAGGGTGGATAGTGTGGTGTATGAGAACATGGTGGATAGTCTTGGTGTAAGTGTGGGTGGATCTTAGTGTAGTGGATGAACCAAGGGTGTGTAGTGTGGTGTCAACACAGGGTGGATAATGTGGTGTGAGAACAAGTGTATGTGAGAACCAAGGGTGGATAGTGTGGTGTAGTGTATGGAGAACAAGGGCTGGATAGTGTGTGTGTGTATGGAGAACAAGATGGTGTAGTGTGGTGGATAGTGTGGTGTGTGGAGACCAAGGGTGGATAGTGTGGTGTAGTGTATGGAGACAGGGTGGATAGTATGGGGTGTAGTGTATGGAGAACAAGGGTGGATAGTCGTGTGTAGTGTATGGAGAACAAGGGTGGATAGTGTGGTGGTTGTGTATGGAGAACAAGGGTGGATAGTGTGGTGTAGTGTATGAGAACAGGGTGGATAGTGAGTGGTGTAGTGTAGGAGAACAAGGGTGGATAGTGTGTGTATAGTGTATGGAGACAAGGGGGATTGTGTGTCTATGTATGGAGGAACAAGGGTGGATAGTGTGTGGTATGTCACTGTGATAGGTGTGAGTATATTGAGGAAGAACAGGGTGGCTAGTTGGTGTAGTGTATGAGAACAAGGGTGGATAGTGTGGTGTAGTGATGGAGAACAATAGCGGATAGTGTGGTGTATGGAGAACAAGGGTGGATAGTGTGGTGTAGTGTATGGAGAACAAGGGTGGATAGTGTGCTATGGTGTATGGATAACAAGGGTGGATAGTGTGGTAAGGTATGGTGTATGTGGAGACCAGGGGATAGTGTAGTGTAGTGTATAGAGAATAAGGTGTGGATAGTGTGGTGTAGTGTATGGAGAACAAGGGTGATAGTGTGGTGTAGTGTATGGAGAACAGGGGTGGATAGTGTGGGGTAGTGTATGGAGAACAAGGGTGGATAGTGTGTGTTAGTAGTGTATGGAGAACAAGGGTGGATAGTGGTTCAGTGTATGGAGAACAAGGGTGGATAGTGTGGTGCAGTGTATCTATAACAAGGGTGGATAGTGGGGTGGAGTGTATCTAGAACAAGTGTGGATAGTGTGGTGTAGTGTATGGGAGAGCAAGGGTGGATAGTGTGGTGTAGTGTATGGAGAACAGTGGGATGGATGCAAGGGTGGTGTGTGTAGTGTATGGAGAACATAGGGTGGATAGTGTGGTGTATGGAGAAACAAGGGTGGATAGTGTGGTGTAGTTGTATGAGAACAAGGGTGGATAGTGTGGTGTAGTGTATGGAGAGCAAGGGTGGATAGTGTGGTGTAGTGTATGGAGAACAAGGGTGGATAGTGTGGTGTATGGAGAACAAGGGTGGATAGTGTGGTGCAGTGTATGGAGAACAGGGTGGATGGTATTGTGTAGTGTATGGAGAACAAGGGTGGATAGTGTGGTGTGGTGTATGGAGAACAAGGGTGGATAGTGTGGTGCAGTGTATCGGAGAACAGGTGGATGGTATGGTGTAGTTGTATGAGAACAAGGGTGGATAGTAGTGGTGTATGCTTGGATGGTATGATGTTGTGCAGCGTGGACCTCTTATCATTGTTACAGCATCCCTCTGGCTGCCAGTCACTGTCATATGCCATGGTAAATAGCGAAACAGAATAAACCTTTAAACCTTAACAGAATTTGAAATACGGTAATCTGTTTGTTAAAAACGGGATTGTTAATTACAGAATTTGAAATACTGAATTTGTAAAAAAGCTGGGATGTACTTTGTTTGTTTTGAGGCCTTTTTTTTTTATCAAAACATCTTTTAGTAGTGATAGAGAAACATTTTTTTTTTTAGTATCTTTCAGTTACAGAATAAAAAAAAAAAACTTAAAAAATAATGCTAATAACGGATGATGACCTTTTTTTTATTGCCTTATAACAGATTAGAACTTATTTTAATATATATAGATAGATACATAGATTGATATTTGCTTATTGTTGACGGAGTCTCTATTGCATTGTGAATGTGATTAAACTCCACACTTCTCACTGACCTTTCTGGTTCACATTGGGGTGAAGGTCCATGAACCTGTTCAGCATTCCCACCCTTCGATCAGAACTTGACCGTAGACGGCCGACCTGTGAGCAGCAGCAACGAAGCCACTCTGGTCAGAGCTGCGATTCTACCTGGATGTGATTGTTTGTCAAGGTCAGTGGATGCTACTTCCGTTGTCTTGCATTTTTAACTGCTATTTTAGTTTTTTTGTCTTGCAATTATCAATTTAAACACACTGACATAACTAATAAACAAAGTTTTGGTGTTTGGTGTGTTTTAGAAGCTCAAATACATGCGTTCCCATATGGGGAAGCTAGGATCGAAAGGGTACAGGTTTACATGAACACCACAATATGTCATAAGAATGAATAACATCTCAAGTATAAGTTTTATTGTCTCCAGCAGTTGTTTTATGCATCTTTGCATTACATGTAAGGCTAAAGTACACATCTGAAGAATGTATGCTGACAGAGAATAATGGGGGAAAAGAATACAGAGAAAGAAGGATGCAATACCTTCATCACAATTATAGAAAACCATGCTTCACATGTACCAGCGATTTTCATTCTTACTGTGACCAGTGGAGTGGATTACAGAGTCTGTATGGCCATTTCCTTCTTTGTTACTTCGTGTGATAGTGCATGAAGCACTTGTCATGCATCCCGACCATGCATTTTGAGCACATCTGTCGTGCGTTTTTCCCACACGCTGCGCAGCGACGTTGAGTTGTGAGCCATTGAATGAGATGGTTTTTGCCATCAAATGGTACGGCATTTAGCACTTTCTTTTCAGGGAGAGGGATGCGACCTAGAGGCCGTCCTGGATTTGGCTTCTGGGATTTCATGACGTATGCCATTGCAACGACACGACGGAACCCAAGCAGGTCCAAGGGAGAGTCCTTTGCAGCCGGAGGTGCCCGGTACAAGTGCCATGCTTGCTGGACACTCATGTCAAGGCAGCAGCAAAAGATTGCCCACCACCATTCTTTGATCGGATGGCCACCCTGTATTTATCTACGTTTTGGTCCATCCTGTCCACCCCTCCCATCGTTTTATTGTAATGAGAAATGACGGCTGGCTGAGGAATCTGAACTCGCTTGTGTTCAGACCTAGACCACCTGCTGGCAGTCTCTACTGGATGCACACCGACTTTGTTTGAAACGACATTCACAACATTGTTGTCGTTCCAACGAACAACAATGGCGCCGCTGTTGTTGTCAGTTCTGAAGTCGGATGTGCCCCTCTTTTCTTTTTGAATTGCTGCAACAGAGACAACTGGGCAATTCTCAATCCGGTAGGACCTTATTGTACCCGTGCAGCCTATTCCCTTTTTGGACAAGCAATCCACTAGTTTGAGGGATGTGAATAAATTGTCAAATGTGAGATGGAAAGCATCTTTAGGCTCGGTTTCCGTGTGCTGGTCTTCTGCCTGCTGGTCGTTTGTGAGCTCAGCTATCAAATCGACCACAACGGAACTGCCCATCCCAAGACCAGGATACTCAGTTGTTGCCTGTCGTCCCTTTGAACCCTGGTAGGGTTCAAACTGGACCACGTACCCGAAGAGAAGTTGTCAGTACCCACATTTTGAACCCAAAGCGGATGGGTTTTCCTCTGATAAATTGTTTCGCACCATGGCGACCAAAGTAGGGAATCATGCTTTCATCTATGCTGAGGTTTTGTTCTTTCAGAAAAAAATGTCAGGCATCTTTCATTGATCATAGTCAGGAGTGGCCTCAGTTTACTCATTTTGTCATCTGTATCCAAGTCGTTGTTGTCCCTAACATGACAGTACTTCATGATCTCATCAAAGCGATGCCTGGTCATGGACCCTGCAATCGCCGCGTTTCGAACATCGGGATCATTTGACCAGTACATACGCCTTCTCGGAACAGTTCAGTATCCTGAAATCAGAAGAATTGCCAAAATGTACGGATTTTATCCTTGGACACTGCAAAAGAATGGTTTCCTTTGAATGCTGCGTAGACTTCACTTTGATTCCGAATGAGTTCAATGACATCATCATCATAAAACAGTTGTTTCAACAGGATCTTGTGGCAGCCTGGATGTATCCACAGGTGGAGAAATCCAGGGGAATTTACTTTTTTGTCTCGTACTAAGGTCAACCTTCCGCCAGTCTCTGTTACCTGGTGGTGTCTTGGTTGGTCGCTTACGCTTTGCTGATGTCCGACCACTGGCCTGAGGTGGCAACCTCCTTCTCAACCGGCTTGGTCGTTCAGGGGCAGCGGAAGTGGAGGGAACAGGTTCTCCATCCGATGAAGACTGACTGGAAGATCCTACTTCATCGGCCACCTAGAATCACACAAACACACACACACATGCATAATATACATCTTTGTGCAAATTCAAAAACAAAAGAATGCAATCAGATTGAAACACACACATAAACTCACACATATTACACGCACACACACACACGTGCGTGCACGCACACGTGCACACACATGTATATACACATGCACACCCAACAGATACACACACACACACACACACACACACACACACACACTATAGAACAGACAAACTCAATAAAAAAAGATGTGAGGCTTATAACCCCCCTCCTCTCCCTCAAGCACACCATGCCCCCCCCCCTTTCACTTACATAAATACTATTTTATCAAAACATGAAACTTACTGTACTTTCCTTTAGACTTGCTTCATCTCCCACTCTCTGTCTACCGTCAGGGTAAACAGTGGTAGCTGATGCTGACACAGCTAGCTGTCGGCCATTCAGGTTTTGAATACCACCCTCCCCATCATCTTCTCCACTGTCCTCATCTGTCAAGGGGTCAACAGGAGGTGGCTCCATGAAAATATCAGCTGTTTGAAATGAAGTGTCATCATCCAGCATGTCCACGACTTGATTTACTGTGAATTGTCTGGAAAAAAAAATCCAAAGAAACCTGCTGAAACGGTCATGTGTAAACCTGTACCCATTCAGTCCTAGCGTCCCCACATGGGGACGCACCTTTAACAATGAATAAATAAAAAAAACAACATACAATTGGGAAAAAAATGCTGACACACATTTTTTAATTAGACACTTTGCATCAACATTTGTTCATAATGTTATATCGAAAGGTTTATAAAAGAAGAAAAAGCGTCTTACCTTCTAAACTGGTTGATGTTGTTGTTCAAAAAGTCCAATCTTCAATGCAAATGGCAGCTCTCAGGCTAAAGTTGCACGGAAAAATAACTCTCACGGTAATTTTGTCAGTGCAAGTAAGTTCCCATTAACTGTGAATCAAGTACTTCATAGATGTTTGTCCTTGTAAGTAATTTAAAGCTAAAAATTGCTTCCGTCCCCATATGGGGACGCTAGGCTTAAATGAGCTAAGTGAGAGAGAGGAAGAAGAACAAGTCCAGTCCAACAATGGAAACTGCAGATAGTGTGGTGTAGTGCAAAGAGAACAAAGGTAGATAGTGTGGTGTAGTGCAAAGAGAACAAAGGTAGATAGTGTGGTGTAGTGCAAAGAGAACAAAGGTAGATAGTGTGGTGTAGTGCAAAGAGAACAAAGGTAGATAGTGTGGTGTAGTGCAAAGAGAACAAAGGTAGATAGTGTGGTGTAGTGCAAAGAGAACAAAGGTAGATAGTGTGGTGTAGTGCAAAGAGAACAAAGGTAGATAGTGTGGTGTAGTGCAAAGAGAACAAAGGTGGATAGTATGGTGTAGTGCAAAGAGAACAAAGGTGGATAGTATGGTGTAGTGCAAAGAGAACAAAGGTGGATAGTGTGGTGTAGTGCAAAGAGAACAAAGGTGGATAGTGTGGTGTAGTGCGAAGTGATTGTTATCAAGGTCAGCGGGTGCTATTTCCGTTGTCTGTGCATTTCTGCCGTCTTTTTTGAGGTGGTTGGTTGCGTTTTGTTTTAGTGTGAGGTGGGCTTTTGCTTTCAATTATGGGCTGATCAGTGAGGATGATGAAGGTGTTATTTGTCTTTTGGTGCGAGGCTACATGACTGGGCTATCCTCAGCGCATCCTTTTACCGTCAAATTGGCAAGTAAAGTGTTGTATATTCCCTAATGGATCCAAATGACCTGAGTTCACTCCCCAGTGAGGACATCCAGGTCAGAGATGTTCTCTTCAGACTCCGCCTCTCTGGAGGCTCCTGCATCATTCAGATCCTGTGTATGAGAGTGGACACTGAAGTCCTCTTGACACTGCTGAACACAGGTAGGATTTATGCTAAATCTCATTTTGCTCTTCATAGAAGAGCCAGCCATTGTATGCCGGCAGGATGGACGACACAAAAACAACCAACCATGTACTCATGTACTATTCGAAGTGAATCTGTCCCCTCTTAGTCCCTCGGATAAGACATCAAACCGGCTCAGTGGTGTTGCGTTTAGACATCCTCCCCGAAGCTAGAATGTGGCTGCCTTAACTGAAGGGATCGAAAGCAGTTGACTGACTGGATTGAGGATCTGAAGGGATCGAAAGCAGTTGACAGACTGGATTGAGGAACTGAAGGGATCAAAAGCAGTTGACTGACTGGATTGAGGATCTGAAGGGATCGAAAGCAGTTGACTGACTGGATTGAGGATCAAGTATGGCTGGGAACCTGAAAGAAAGAAAAGAAAGCAGTTGCACAGCAATGGTGAGTCTCGAGTTCTAGCCAAGGATCAGAGAAAGGCTGAAGAGCTTGTTTATTCAGTGGTCCTTTTGCTATGATGTGTTGGGATACTTGTTTATTAGTCTTTTTGCTATGATGTATTATAATCTTTGTTTCTGAGCTGGTCTTTTTTGCTGTGTCAGTGATCCCCTTTCTTTTTGGTTGGTTTTTTTTTTTTTTTTTGCTGTGTGTGACAAACCTTGTTTACTAAGCATCCTTTTGTGATGACATGTCACATTGTTTACTAACTGGTCTTTTTGCTTTGAAGTGTCACAGTCTATATTTACTGATGGTTTTACTGTGAAGTGTCACAGTCTGTGTTTACGAACGGGTCCTTTTGCTATGAGACCACGCCGTTACTGTTTACAAACTGGTCCCTTTGCTATGATGTTTCACAGTATTTGTTTGATAACAGGTCCTTTTGCTATGATATGTCACAGTAATTGTTTAATAACAGGTCCTTTTGCTACGATATGTCACAAAACTTGTAAAGCAGTGTGTTCTTTTGGTGTGATGTGTCACAGTCTTTCTTTGTTAATGGATCCTTGTGCCATGATGTGTCTCCGACAGGCTGATGAACCCAACCAGGAATCTGTGGCCGACATTGACAATACTTCAGGTAAGATGATGGGATGTCATCTCATGGAACCATGTACTGTGAAGTCTTCCAGAGAGAATTAATGGTGTTGAATTTGCTTGATCTGAAGTCTGTTCACTCTTGGTCATTTTAGACTTGCACATCAAAGGAAAAAGTTGAGCCAAGAAGACGATCAATACAAACAACTTGTTTAAAGAGGCTTGTCGCATCGATCTATCAGTAGAAATAAAATGATACGAGATTAAGAAAAAAAATTGTACTGTGTGTGTTATTTCTGACCCTTGTGCAGTGCATGTATGTTTGTGTACTTGCTTGCAGTGCCAAATGATGACTCGGAACTGTTCAAACTGTGTTGTCTCT
Organism: Conus betulinus; assembly: GCA_016801955.1. NCBI lineage: Eukaryota > Metazoa > Mollusca > Gastropoda > Neogastropoda > Conidae > Conus > Conus betulinus. Next base: position 23,403 of record JADBJO010019425.1, on the reverse strand, counting down.
TTAGTTGTATTGTGGGCAGAAGGCTGCAAAGTCATAATAAGACATTTCCACTGTGCTCCAAATTGTTTTTTCAGACATATTTAGCAAGCTTTTTGTTTGTGAACAGACATTTTTATTTTTTTCCCACCCTTTTTTGTCTGTTGCAGCAAGAAAACTGAAGAGGGATTCAAGGGCACCAACCTGTTGAGCAGTTAACAAACGAAGTCTTGAGGCTGTGTGTACATGCGTGTGTGTGTGCGTGTGTGTGTGTGTGTGTGCGCGTGTGTGTGTGCGTGCGTGTGTTCTGCGGAAACAAGTTCTTTTCAAGACCTGTGAGAATGTGTGAAGAGATGGAAGTGAGGGTGTGGTGAATGTCTGAAGGAGTGAATGCATTTTGGGGATTAAGACAGTTGTATGACATGATTGATGAAAGTTATTGCTGAACCAGTTGCTTATGTCCAGGTAGGACTTTTTAGGAACATGGCCTGGAGAGAGGATGACATTTCATGGAAACTTTGCCTTGATTTGGAGGATATCTTGCCTGAATACTTCAGAGCTACTTGCTACTGGACTAGTGAATGTTCTGGACAGATTGATTTGAAAGATGGGTTGGAGCAGTGTTGGGAATGACAGAGAATCATCGGTATATTTTCCTGGAGGAATTAGGATTCAGAACTAGAAACCAGTGATACTGGGAATGACTTGTTATACTGTGTCCCAGCAGTAGCAGTTCAATGCTCACAGGATGGATCGAGCATTTAGTAGCTGCAGCTTGCTAAACTCACACATGGGAAATTTGTTCCATGAAGAAGTGGCCATTTTCAGAGGTGGATGTCTCACCGCGGCGTAAAAGTGTTACATAAGTTCAGTGATGTAACAGATCACTGGATGTGAAATCTGAGCTGCCCTCAAAGCCATAGTGACAAGCTGCTGCGTATAGTTTCGTCTGTCTCCATGTTGCTGACCTCCCAAAATGGACTTTCTCACAGACACTGTCCTGGCATAACATCCTTGTCGCCTTGGGCTGTCTGTCATACATGTGTGGGATGGCTGCTGCATACCAGACCTGCCTTTCCTGTCGGTAGTTAAGCACTGGCTCCCATATCCACCTCTAAAGCTCAAGTGTAAAAGGGGAGGGGGAAGAAGAAAAAAAAAAAACAAAAAAAAGCAGAGGGCCTAATGTTAGATGGGAGTCACAGATTCCGGATCCTGCGGTTTGATAAAGTGTGTTCTCCAATCCCCACTTCCAACCTTCTTTGGCCTTGGAAGAGTCATTCCATCAGCTGCTTAACGCTAGGCTGTTTCATGAGGTTAGGTCAGTTATCAGTCCTTGTGTGTAATGTTGGCCTACGTTTCAGGTTAGTTCAATTATCAGTCTGAGTAAGGCTGAGCTGATTCATTAGGTTGGTTAGTTCATCATCAGTCTGTATAACACTGGGCTGGTTCATTGTAAGTTCAGTCATAGCCTGTGTAATGCTGAGCTAATTCATATGATTAGTTCAATCATCGGTCTGTATAATGCTAAGCTAATACATCAGATTAGCTCAAATCATCAGTCTGTATAATGCTGGGCTAATTCATCAGATTAGTTCATTATCAGTTTGTGTAATGTTGGGCTGATTCATCAGATTAGTTCATTATCAGTTGTAATGTTTGGGCTGATTCATCAGATTAGTTCAGTTATCATTCTGTGCAATGCTGGGTTAATTCATCAGATTAAATCATTATTAGTTTGTGTAATGTTGGGCCGATTCATCAGATTAGTTCAGTCATCAGTGAGTTTGATATTTATTTATAGTCTGTATTAAATTTAGTGCAGGTCACGACACAAGCAACGATTTTGTTGCATTTTTTTTTTCATCTTTTCTTCTTTTTGTTTTTGTGTGTGTGTTAAATAATTATGATGATAAGACGGCCCTGTTATGGTGTCCTGCGGTTGGCCGGGACAGTAACATGAATTGAGCCTGAAGGTAAATGATCTTATCTCTTGATGGTAGATTAATGTGCTCATAGGGTAAACACTTGCTGTGGAGAAATCAGTTGATTCAGATAAAGGATCTGAAGGTTAATCAAGAAGAGGTCAGTCAGGTGTAGGGCCTGAAAGCTGGGCACAGGAGCCCTAGAAGTTGGTTCATGTCCATAGAAAGGTGGTTTCAATCAATACATTGTTCCGCAGGAGAGTGGCACAGTTTGGTATCGTTCAGGTAGGGAAAAAAAAGAAGAAAACTTGACCTCAGTATGATCAAGTCAACAGTCATTGGCTGGTATTTCAAGTTTTGTTGGAGAGAGAGGTAAGCAGTCCTCAGCCACTCTGGCATTATCATCGCTGGATCTCTGGCCTTGGTCCTCAACTGCTGGAATGTCTGGGGCAAGGGGACATGCATTCAATCAAATCCAACACCGCAATGAACAAGTCTGAGGGTAGGGATTGGGAGCTGAAGCTCTTTGTTTGGTCACAGTGTGCAGAGAAACAATGTGGGACACACCAACTTTTGGGGCCCTGGCGGTTTATTCCTCTGCCTGTTAGCAGGGCAACTGGGGCCGCTTCTGCAGATCTTGCATCCAGTGTCCCAGTGGTGTTTGTCAAATTAGCCTATATGCATGATGAAGTAAGATGATGCGGAACTGCTGGACTGATGAAAAGCCCATGTAGTTCCCTGCGGTAGGGGCAAAGATTTCATTCCTGCAGGGAATGGCAGTAGGGGGGCACAGAGGTCGCTTCTCTCCCTGAGACAGTGTATCGATCTCATCGAGTTCAACAATATGCAAGGTTCCTGCCTGCCACAGGACATGTCTGAATTGTAAGAAGCCTGTTGAAGACTGAAGGATGAAGGTTTGTGGCACTGCAACTAAGCAGTAATCTGTTGTGGGCTTAGTGCATGGTGTTCTGTCTATGTTTGATCAGAAGAGGCACCAGTGAACACCACCAATACACTTGTTAGTGGTTCAGGGTCTCCTTTTGTGGGTAGTCAGAGTATGTCTTGATAGAGCCTGGGATGTGGCTGTATGTGTAAGGGGAGGTGTTTGGAGGTGGGGATGTGGGAGTGATGCGGCCGAGGTTTCAGAAGATGTGGACATTAAATACAGTGACAACCTTGCACTCTGATGGAGCTTGAGCTGTGACAGAACCAACCTTTTGTTGGTGAAAGGACTGTAATTGTTGTGTTATTGAGGGACTGGAATTATATTTGTGACCTTTACTTTTCAGGGACAAGGAAATCTTGAGTTTGAGACCTCAGTATGGATTTTGAGTGCCTAACACAGTAACAGGGATTTTGAATGCCGTGTCTGAAATGGTGATGTTGTTTACTGTCATACCAGATGCAGTCAGGTTGGATTATAGCTAAAATTGTTTGCATTTTCAAACTGGATAAATGTAAAAGGAAACTGGTTGAAAAGAATATGAAGGAGATAGTTATCCTTGGCACAGTTATGAAAAATGGTGAACTACAACAGCATTTGATTGTAGGTGCTGATAGACTAGATCATTTCACCGAGTTGTCATCTTCATCATTCTTTTTTTTTTTTTTCTATGCATACAGAAAGATCCTTTCAGAAAGCTGAGAGCAAGTGCTGTTCACAAACATTAAAAAGCTTTTCTGACCCACACAACCCTCTTGTATTCAAAGCAAAATACCAAATATGTCTTTTTCAAATGTCACAAATATCTGACATCAAAATACTTTGCAGTCAATAGAACCTCAACATGTAGGGCAGAATAGTTCGGTGCATTTTTTATATGTTACTTTTACATCTTAAGAAAATAGTTGTAAAGAATTCATTGTCTGTTTCATTCTGTACATTATGTGAGAATCGCGTGCACCATTTTCAGTAGCACCTTAGCTGGTTTCTGTCTCCTCCTGCATTCACTTAAGTCACACGGCTGCCAGAGAATATTGCGTGTGTGCATTCCACACAGCCACTACCATTATTCTACTGCATGAACAGTGGCATTCAAGTGTTCACACTTCCTATGATTGAAATTTCCAGAGATGGTCTGCTTTAAACTAATCAGATGCTAGGGGTTGATTTAAATGCTGCCGACTACGTCACTGATGACAGGAGCATTTTACATGTGTGGCACTATCATTCTCCTCTTTTTCTGGTGAAAACTTGCAGAAGTGGACGAGGAGAGGATACTGAGAAAGAAACAGAAGATACTTTGCATTAAAGTGGATGAATGTGAGGGAGATAATGTTGAAGTGGATGAATGCAAGAGGGTTCAACAGAAACATTCATTATCAACTAACTGTTTAGAGAAGCATCTTGTGTCAAGGCTAGCACCTCTCTTCCAAAGGACCAGCTGCCCTAACACACTGGTTCTGTGTGATTGTGTTTGTTTCCGGTGAACTTGAACATCTTCAGTGACGTGGAACTCTAGGCCCGTTCTGTGATTGGACTGTGGGCCCATTCTATGATTGTGGAAACCAATAGCTTCACGTGTGCAGGGGAACACTTCAGGGAGGCGTCAGCATGCAGGGTTAGTTCCCTTTCCTCATAATTGTTGATCAATGCAGATGGCTGGGCCACCACGAATGCCTGTCTGTGGAAGCTGGAACTGGCGGGAGGTGGGTTGGAAGATCCATGCCTTCCATGGTAAGATATTAGAATATGCATGTGCTGGACCCTTTGAACATGTTATGATATGACTATGTACCAGTGCAGGTGGTTGCACCTGCACATCATCGTGTCTGGAACTGGTTTTACAAACATACATTGCAATAAACTATATGCATAATTTGGATGCTGCGAGTGTTGTCAGAGAACGACATGCTCACTCTGGACAATGCCTGGCAGGGAGACTGAAACAACAGAGGTATCATTGTTTGGATGCTACCAGAGTTGTGCGTTTCTTTTTTTTTTTTTTTAATCAGAATGGCACACACACACACACACACTTGAAAATGTCTGGCGATGAGTTTAGATCACATTAAGGAGGTATAATTTTAAACGCTTTCTCAAGGCAATGAAGCACAGCAACCATCTGGTGAGAAATATCCAAATACTACAAAAACTCCAAACTAAAAGAGAAAAAAAAACAACAACAGAAGTTTCAAGAGATAGAATACCCCCAGCCTAAAAAAAATCTCTGAAGTTTTTAAGGAATGCATACATGTTTATGGCCCATTCTTCAAACAATGAGAGTTCAAAGAAAAAAAAAAAAAATTCACATGATAAAACTGATGACTCTGCTACATTGGTATGGATAAAATACATTTCATCAGAGAGCAAAAAAATTAATCATGAAGAAAAAGACAAACCGTGTTGTGCTCATGTTCATGTCAGGTCAAAATGACTAACATCATTAAGAGTGGAATGCATACTGCTAAGCAGCAGTAAACAACAGCACAGTTCTCGCCTGCACAGCACAAGTGTGTAAGAAAATGCCAAGCAGAGAAGACTCTCCCTTCCACACACTCACACAATCGTCCTTCATGTGCGCCGCTATTGTGGCGACCTTGACTTTGATCTCAGCTCCAGTCCATGCCTGAAGCCTAGTTCTGTCAGATTCTGCAGTATGCCCCAGTTCGTAGTAGACAGATGTGGCTGGCACCACCCAGACAGGGACACTTGCCGATGCTGACTCGAAAATGAAGCGATTGTTGTTGTTAGTACGGGTGGGGTTAGATCTTGTCCTTCAAAACAGGCACCATCCGAGTGACTCTGCAGTCTTGCAGGGTCTGATGCATCACTCGATGACGACACTTAGGGGGAAAAGTGATGGCTCCCTGCAGACTAAAGCTCTGGCTGTGTGGGGGGGTGAGATGGTACAGAACTGACAGGGAAGACGAGACATACGGGGAAAACGTGAAACATCTCGCTATGTTCCTGCTACAGGCGCAAGGTACAATGTGATGTGATCTTGAATCAGAATAGCCATGTCCCTGTCACTGGGAGCCAGGGGTTGGGACACGGCTTCCGTCCTGATCGCATTCCAAGGGCTGAGTCCATCCAGTTCCCCTTGGTTAGGCCATCGCTGAGCATGTACCAGTGAAAGCTGGGGGGTGATGGAATGGTGTGGGTCAACACAGATCACCAGTGTGGTCCCCAGGCTTCAGATGTGCTGTCCACAGCCATTGCCTTTACCACTGCCACATCCCATGCCCCACCTACATCTACACCAGTTCCCTCGTCCACACAGTACAAACTACACCAGTTCCCCAAACCCACGCTGTACACAACGTACCGGTTCCCAAACCCACGCTGCGTACAACACACCAGTATCCCAATCCACACTGTACACACCAGTTTCCCCCACCCACACTGTACACAACAGTTTCCCCAACCCACATAATACACAACACAGTTTCAACACCAGTCCCCCTGTGCATAGAACACAAAGCAAGAGTTCCCCCCCCCCCGGCACATTACACAACATGGGTATGTACCAGTTCTACATACTCAATACACCAATTTCCCCCAACCACAGTACACAACATACCCATTCCCCCCTCCCATCCATGCACTCACTATATAGCACACCAGTCCCCCCAACCAATACTGTACACAACAGACCGGTTCCATCTTAACAGTACACAACAAACAACTCCCCCCACTCACACAGTATACAATACATGAGTCCTCCCCCCACACCCGCACACACAAGATTTCAGTTCCATCATGCACACCCGTGTACACATCGCATAAGTTCTCCCTTTGAAACTGTACACAACACACTCCCCAACCATACAATACACACCAGTTCTCCCACCACATAGTATTCAACATACTAATTCTACCGTTTATACTGTGTAAACTAAAAAAAAAAAATAAATAAATAAATGCATGAAATAATATGTTTGCTACACAGGACTGTGTGATTGGTCACTAGTGTGTGTAAGTGCGCATGCATGTCTGCACATTGCCTGGTTGGGGCAATGGCATGCCTGGTTGGGGGCAATGGCAAGAAAGGGTGGATGTGATGAAGGAACGTATGACCTGTATGTTCAAATTCAACCGTTCCCTAAAAAAGGCACTTTGAACATACCGGCCAACAATGCAGCTTGTGACAACAACAACAACAAAAAAAAGTCACAATGGCAGTCTTGTTCCCATCCTAACCAACATTTCACAAACACAGAAAGGACACCATACCCCCCTTTCAATATTAACATATACACCAACATTCACACACAAGAAAGGACACCATACCTCACTTTCAATATTAACATGTACATAACAACATTCATACACAGAAAGGAAACTACACCTCTCTTTCAATATTCATGTACACACCAATATTCACACACAGAAAGGACACCACACCTCTCTTTCAATATTCATGTACACACCAACATTCACACACAGAAAGGACACCACACCTCTCTTTCAATATTAACACGTACACACCAACAATCACACACAGAAAGGACACCATACCTAACTTTCAATATTAACATATACACACCAACATTCACACACAAAAAGGACACACCACTCTTTCAATATTGAAATGTACACACCAACATTCACACACAGAAAGGACACCATACCTCTCCATCCCTCCCAACCTACATTCACACACAGAGAAAAGACAGCATGCATTTTCTTCCCAATCAACATTAACACATCTAAAAAGAACGCCATAGCTTTCTCCCAATGAACATGAACATTCACACACCCACCCAAAAAACACACATCTCCCTCCCAACCCACATTCACATCCTCCTCCTACCCGATTGTCACACCCACACCTACGGCTGAGGGCAGCTTGCATACAGACGACAGAGCAACAGCGAAGGACAGGGGGGGATAAATGGGTTTTAAACCCATTCCAACTGAAGCAAACTTTTCTTGGTCCAGCCCCTGGGCCGAGAGCCCTAGGGACTAATGAGGCCTACGATCTGTCTTTCCCCAGTGCACTGGCCTGATTCATCTGCTGTCATTCAATGTCCTTTTTTAAATGCTTTGATCTTTACAGTTTTTTATCATATGATACGAATCAAACAACCTTCCTACACAATGATGCAAAATATTCAACTCAAACAAAGTAAAAGCAACACCACAACTTGAAAGTCGAGACAAGCGAGTTAATACAGCTCTGTCCTGTACACAGTCACCAGTTTCTAGGTAGAATTTTTTTTTTCCCCAGGACATATCACAAAATGTAAATAAGTCACTTTCCTTGCATGAGAAAAAAAAAGATTCTTAATCCGAAGACAAGCATAAAAGTTCCAGAAGCGATTCAGACACAAACAATGGCCCTATTTCTTGAAGTGCGAGTCAGGGTATGCATGTACCTCAGCTTCATAGACTACAGAATTGGAGTGAACTAGCAAAAAAAAAAAAAAAAAAAAAAAAAAAAAGAAAGAAAAAAAAATGACAGCAACATCGTAACTGCTCTGAAACTGGTCAGTAAGTGACACTATCACTTGCATTGCTGACACTATTCATTCAATATTTATGTGAACTCTTAACTCTGAAAACGTAGCTAACTCTGAAAAACATAATTCATACAGTCTAGAATCAAACGAAAATTTAAATCTAAAATAGGTTTTCAAGCTCATTTACCTTCTTTTTTATATCTAGTTGCAAAGTGAAACGACTGCAGGCGGAAATCTAAACGTGTGTTGTCTTATGACTTGTTTGTCCATGTTTCTCTGGGCGGTTCGCTGACATTTATCTAAGACTTCTTTTTTATGTTTTAGCTTGAAAGAGCAATCAATACAACTCCAATGAATTGATCTCCGTATCTGATATTGGCATCTCCACCTCGTACTTCAGCCCACCATTCGAAACTAGACCCCTGGAGCTGGGGCAACCATCCCCAAACCAGGCAGGGCCCCATGTGGCGGATAGGGGGATTCCCCCAGATATGAGGATTAGCTGTGATATAAATCAGGCTTGCCTGTTGGATAAGCGATCCTGGACCACATGGCCATGTTCCTATCAGGATGGGGCGGGATAACAACAGATGACCGTGTTTTAACCACTGAAATACCCATATGTCCCTATGACAGGAACGTCATGCCATCAAGAGCCGCACTGTAAGCTCTTAATCCTGGAGAAGGAAACCTCGGTGAACAAACTGTCCCCCTGTGCTCACAGGGAAGGACTTTTTTAGTCTCGCGCTCAGGGAGAAGACCCCCTCTCCCCCCACCCCCCCAACAGAAAAACTTGATCCGAAGACAGTGTGTGTCAGCTACAGCGCAGGTTTCGGGGATAAATCAGGACACACACACAACAGCGATTATGATTATGCTTCAGGCTACCCTTTTTGTCAGGGTGTTGTCCCAATTAGTGACAACCAGGGAGGGCAGAGCCAGTGCCTCTGCTAACCTGGAGGTGTCAGTGGACGGCAGATTAGGCTAACTGACCAACAATCCATCCACCTATCAGCCTCACCCCCCCTCGACAGTGGCTCAAGGAACATTTGGCCAGCTCATGATGTTCTCTACAGCATCAAATCTTGGCCTTAGGGTGCAGAACTGTAATGCCGCTGAGTGCAGCCGTCAATAACCTTGATAAGACTGGGGGATTCATTGTGGACAGGATTGAAATCTGATGCAGGCTCGCATCAGATCTCAATGTCCTGTTGCCACAATGAATCCCCCCATCCTTCTCAAGGTCTTGACGGCTGCCTCAAAGCTGCATCTACAGTTCTGCACCCTCCGGCCAAGTTTGATGCTGTAGAACATCATGAGCTGGACAATGTTTCCTTGAGCCACTGTGAGGCTGATAGGTGGCTGGTTTGTCTGGTCAGTAGCCCTAATCTGCCTTCCCTGACCTCCAGGTTAGCAGAGGCACCAAGTCGCTTGGGTAGGCCCCATTAAGGCTGAGGGCCTGGCTCTGCCCTCCCTGGTTGTCACTAATTGGGACAACACCCTGACAAAAGGGTAGCCTGAAGCATATCATAATCGCTGTTGTGTGTGTGTCCTGATTTATCCCCGAAACCTGCGCTGTAGCTGACACACACTGTCTTCGGATCAAGTTTTCTGTTGGGGGGGTGGGGGGAGAGGGGGTCTTCTCCCTGAGCGCGAGACTAAAAAGTCCTTCCCTGTGAGCACAGGGGGACAGTTTGTTCACCGAGGTTTCCTTCTCCAGGATTAGAGCTTACAGTGCGGCTCTTGATGGCATGACGTTCCTGTCATAGGGACATATGGGTATTTCAGTGGTTAAAACACGGTCATCTGTTTATCCCGCCCCATCCTGATAGGAACATGGCCATGTGGTCCAGGATCGCTTATTCCAACAGGCAAGCCTGATTTATATCACAGCTAATCCTCATATCTGGGGGAATCCCCCTATCCGCCACATGGGGCCCTGCCTGTTGGGGATGGTTGCCCCAGCTCCAGGGGTCTAGTTTCGAATGGTGGGCTGAAGTACGAGGTTGGAGATGCCAATATCAGATACGGAGATCAATTCATTGGAGTTGTATTGATTGCTCTTTCAAGCTAAAACATAAAAAAGAAGTCTTAGATAATGTCAGCGAACCGCCCAGAGAAACATGGACAAACAAGTCATAAGACAACACACGTTTAGATTTCCGCCTGCAGTCGTTTCACTTTGCAACTAGATATAAAAAAGAAAGGTAAATGAGCTTGAAAACCTATTTTAGATTTAATTTTCGTTTGATTCTAGACTGTATGAATTATGTTTTCAGAGTTAGCTACGTTTTCAGAGTTAGAGAGTTCACATAAATATTGAATGAATAGTGTCAGCAATGCAAGTGATAGTGTCACTTACTGACCAGTTTCAGAGCAGTTACGATGTTGCTGTCAATTTTTTTTTTCTTTTTTTTTTTTTTTTGTTTTTTTTTTTTTTTTGCTAGTTCACTCCAATTCTGTAGTCTATGAAGCTGAGGTACATGCATACCCTGACTCGCACTTCAAGAAATAGGGCCATTGTTTGTGTCTGAATCGCTTCTGGAACTTTTATGCTTGTCTTCGGATTAAGAATCTTTTTTTTTTCTCATGCAAGGAAAGTGACTTATTTACATTTTGTGATATGTCCTGGGAAAAAAAAAATTCTACCTAGAAACTGGTGACTGTGTACAGGACAGAGCTGTATTAACTCGCTTGTCTCGACTTTCAAGTTGTGGTGTTGCTTTTACTTGTTTGAGTTGAATATTTTGCATCATTGTGTAGGAAGGTTGTTTGATTCGTATCATATGATAAAAACCCTGTAAAGATCAAAGCATTAAAAAAGGACATTGAATGACAGCAGATGAATCAGGCCAGTGCACTGGGAAAGACCAGATCGTAGGCCTCATTAGTCCCTAGGGCTCTCGGCCCAGGGGCTGGACCAAGAAAAGTTTGCTTCAGTTGGAATGGGTTAAAACCCATTTATCCCCCCCTGTCCTTCGCTGTTGCTCTGTCGTCTGTATGCAAGCTGCCCTCAGCCGTAGGTGTGGGTGTGACAATCGGGTAGGAGGAGGATGTGAATGTGGGTTGGGAGGGAGATGTGTGTTTTTTTCTGGGTGTGTGAATGTTCATTGGGAGAAAGCTATGGCGTTCTTTTTAGATGTGTTAATGTTGATTGGGAAGAAAATGCATGCTGTCTTTTCTCTGTGTGTGAATGTAGGTTGGGAGGGATGGAGAGGTATGGTGTCCTTTCTGTGTGTGAATGTTGGTGTGTACATTTCAATATTGAAAGAGTGGTGTGTCCTTTTTGTGTGTGAATGTTGGTGTGTATATGTTAATATTGAAAGTTAGGTATGGTGTCCTTTCTGTGTGTGTGATTGTTGGTGTGTACGTGTTAATATTGAAAGAGAGGTGTGGTGTCCTTTCTGTGTGTGAATGTTGGTGTGTACATGAATATTGAAAGAGAGGTGTGGTGTCCTTTCTGTGTGTGAATATTGGTGTGTACATGAATATTGAAAGAGAGGTGTAGTTTTCCTTTCTGTGTATGAATGTTGTTATGGTACATGTTAATATTGAAAGTGAGGTATGGTGTCCTTTCTGTGTGTGAATGTTGGTGTATATGTTAATATTGAAAGGGGGGTATGGTGTCCTTTCTGTGTTTGTGAAATGTTGGTTAGGATGGGAACAAGACTGCCATTGTGACTTTTTTTTGTTGTTGTTGTTGTCATCAAGCTGCATTGTTGGCCGGTATGTTCAAAGTGCTTTTTTTTAGGGAACGGTTGAATTTGAACATACAGGTCATACGTTCCTTCATCACATCCACCTTTCTTGCCATTGCCCCAACCAGGCATGCCATTGCCCCAACCAGGCAATGTGCAGACATGCATGCGCACTTACACACACTAGTGACCAATCACACAGTCCTGTGTAGCAAACATATTATTTCATGCATTTATTTATTTATTTTTTTTTTTAGTTTACACAGTATAAACGGTAGAATTAGTATGTTGAATACTATGTGGTGGGAGAACTGGTGTGTATTGTATGGTTGGGGAGTGTGTTTGTGTACAGTTTCAAAGGGAGAACTTATGCGATGTGTACACGGTGTGCATGATGGAACTGAAATCTTGTGTGTGCGGGTGTGGGGGGAGGACTCATGTATTGTATACTGTGTGAGTGGGGGGAGTTGTTTGTTGTGTACTGTTAAGATGGAACCGGTCTGTTGTGTACAGTATTGGTTGGGGGACTGGTGTGCTATATAGTGAGTGCATGGATGGGAGGGGGAATGGTATGTTGTGTACTGTGGTTGGGGGAAATTGGTGTATTGAGTATGTAGAACTGGTACATACCCATGTTGTGTAATGTGCCGGGGGGGGGGGGAACTCTTGCTTTGTGTTCTATGCACAGGGGGACTGGTGTTGAAACTGTGTTGTGTATTATGTGGGTTGGGGAACTGTTGTGTACAGTGTGGGTGGGGGAACTGGTGTGTACAGTGTGGATTGGGATACTGGTGTGTTGTACGCAGCGTGGGTTTGGGAACCGGTACGTTGTGTACAGCGTGGGTTGGGGGAACTGGTGTAGTTTGTACTGTGTGGACGAGGGAACTGGTGTAGATGTAGGTGGGCATGGGATGTGGCAGTGGTAAAGGCAATGGCTGTGGACAGCACATCTGAAGCCTGGGGACCACACTGGTGATCTGTGTTGACCACACCATTCCATCACCCCCCAGCTTTCACTGTACATGCTCAGCGATGGCCTAACCAAGGGAACTGGATGGACTCAGCCCTTGGAATGCGATCAGGACGGAAGCCGTGTCCCAACCCCTGGCTCCCAGTGACAGGGACATGGCTATTCTGATTCAAGATCACATCACATTGTACCTTGCGCCTGTAGCAGGAAACATAGCGAGATGTTTCACGTTTTCCCCGTTATGTCTCGTCTTCCCTGTCAGTTCTGTACCATCTCACCCCACACACAGCCAGAGCTTTAGTCTGCAGGGAGCCATCACTTTTCCCCCTAAGTCGTCATCGAGTGATGCATCAGACCCTGCAAGACTGCAGAGTCACTCGGATGGTGCCTGTTTTGAAGGACAAGATCTAACCCCACCCGTACTAACAACAACAATCGCTTCATTTTCGAGTCAGCATCGGCAAGTGTCCCTGTCTGGGTGGTGCCAGCACATCTGTCTACTACGAACTGGGCCATACTGCAGAATCTGACCAGAACTAGGCTTCAGGCATGGACTGGAGCTGAGATCAAAGTCAAGGTCGCCACAATAGCGGCGCACATGAAGGACGATTGTGTGAGTGTGTGGAAGGGAGAGTCTTCTCTGCTTGGCATTTTCTTACACACTTGTGCTGTGCAGGCGAGAACTGTGCTGTTTTTACTGCTGCTTAGCAGTATGCATTCCACTCTTAATGATGTTAGTCATTTGACCTGACATGAACATGAGCACAACACGGTTTGTCTTTTTCTTCATGATTAATTTTTTTGCTCTCTGATGAAATGTATTTTATCCATACCAATGTAGCAGAGTTCATCAGTTTTATCATGTGAATTTTTTTCTTTGAACTCTCATTGTTTGAAGAATGGGCCATAAACATGTATGCATTCCTTAAAAACTTCAGAGATTTTTTTAGGCTGGGGGTATTCTATCTCTTGAAACTTCTGTTGTTGTTTTTTTTCTCTTTAGTTTGGAGTTTTTGTAGTATTTGGATATTTCTCACCAGATGGTTGCTGTGCTTCATTGCCTTGAGAAAGCGTTAAAAATTATACCTCCTTAATGTGATCTAAACTCATCGCCAGACATTTTCAAGTGTGTGTGTGTGTGTGTGCCATTCTGATTAAAAAAAAAAAAAAAAGAAAACGCACAACTCTGGTAGCATCCAAACAATGATACCTCTGTTGTTCAGTCTCCCTGCCAGGCATTGTCCAGAGTGAGCATGTCGTTCTCTGACAACACTCGCAGCATCCAAATTATGCATATAGTTTATTGCAATGTATGTTTGTAAAACCCAGTTCCAGACACGATGATGTGCAGGTGCAACCACCTGCACTGGTACATAGTCATATCATAACATGTTCAAAGGGTCCAGCACATGCATATTCTAATATCTTACCATGGAAGGCATGGATCTTCCAACCCACCTCCCGCCAGTTCCAGCTTCCACAGACAGGCATTCGTGGTGGCCCAGCCATCTGCATTGATCAACAATTATGAGGAAAGGGAACTAACCCTGCATGCTGACGCCTCCCTGAAGTGTTCCCCTGCACACGTGAAGCTATGGGTTTCCACAATCATAGAATGGGCCCACAGTCCAATCACAGAACGGGCCTAGAGTTCCACGTCACTGAAGATGTTCAAGTTCACCGGAAACAAACACAATCACACAGAACCAGTGTGTTAGGGCAGCTGGTCCTTTGGAAGAGAGGTGCTAGCCTTGACACAAGATGCTTCTCTAAACAGTTAGTTGATAATGAATGTTTCTGTTGAACCCTCTTGCATTCATCCACTTCAACATTATCTCCCTCACATTCATCCACTTTAATGCAAAGTATCTTCTGTTTCTTTTCATCAGTATCCTCTCCTCGTCCACTTCTGCAAGTTTTCACCAGAAAGAGGAGAATGATAGTGCCACACATGTAAAATGCTCCTGTCATCAGTGACGTAGTCGGCAGCATTTAAATCAACCCCTAGCATCTGATTAGTTAAAGCAGACCATCTCTGGAAATTTCAATCATAGGAAGTGTGAACACTTGAATGCCACTGTTTCATGCAGTAGAATAATGGTAGTGGCTGTGTGGAATGCACACGCAATATTCTCTGGCAGCCGTGTGACTTAAGTGAATGCAGGAGGAGACAGAAACCAGCTAAGGTGCTACTGAAAATGGTGCACGCGATTCTCACATAATGTACAGAATGAAACAGACAATGAATTCTTTACAACTATTTTCTTAAGATGTAAAAAGTAACATATAAAAAATGCACCGAACTATTCTGCCCTACATGTTGAGGTTCTATTGACTGCAAAGTATTTTGATGTCAGATATTTGTGACATTTGAAAAAGACATATTTGGTATTTTGCTTTGAATACAAGAGGGTTGTGTGGGTCAGAAAAGCTTTTTAATGTTTGTGAACAGCACTTGCTCTCAGCTTTCTGAAAGGATCTTTCTGTATGCATAGAAAAAAAAAAAAAAGAATGATGAAGATGACAACTCGGTGAAATGATCTAGTCTATCAGCACCTACAATCAAATGCTGTTGTAGTTCACCATTTTTCATAACTGTGCCAAGGATAACTATCTCCTTCATATTCTTTCAACCAGTTCCTTTTACATTTATCCAGTTTGAAAATGCAACAATTTTAGCTATAATCCAACCTGACTGCATCTGGTATGACAGTAAACAACATCACCATTTCAGACACGGCATTCAAAATCCCTGTTACTGTGTTAGGCACTCAAAATCCATACTGAGGTCTCAAACTCAAGATTTCCTTGTCCCTGAAAAGTAAAGGTCACAAATATAATTCCAGTCCCTCAATAACACAACAATTACAGTCCTTTCAACAAAAGGTTGGTTCTGTCACAGCTCAAGCTCCATCAGAGTGCAAGGTTGTCACTGTATTTAATGTCCACATCTTCTGAAACCTCGGCCGCATCACTCCCACATCCCCACCTCCAAACACCTCCCCTTACACATACAGCCACATCCCAGGCTCTATCAAGACATACTCTGACTACCCACAAAAGGAGACCCTGAACCACTAACAAGTGTATTGGTGGTGTTCACTGGTGCCTCTTCTGATCAAACATAGACAGAACACCATGCACTAAGCCCACAACAGATTACTGCTTAGTTGCAGTGCCACAAACCTTCATCCTTCAGTCTTCAACAGGCTTCTTACAATTCAGACATGTCCTGTGGCAGGCAGGAACCTTGCATATTGTTGAACTCGATGAGATCGATACACTGTCTCAGGGAGAGAAGCGACCTCTGTGCCCCCTACTGCCATTCCCTGCAGGAATGAAATCTTTGCCCCTACCGCAGGGAACTACATGGGCTTTTCATCAGTCCAGCAGTTCCGCATCATCTTACTTCATCATGCATATAGGCTAATTTGACAAACACCACTGGGACACTGGATGCAAGATCTGCAGAAGCGGCCCCAGTTGCCCTGCTAACAGGCAGAGGAATAAACCGCCAGGGCCCCAAAAGTTGGTGTGTCCCACATTGTTTCTCTGCACACTGTGACCAAACAAAGAGCTTCAGCTCCCAATCCCTACCCTCAGACTTGTTCATTGCGGTGTTGGATTTGATTGAATGCATGTCCCCTTGCCCCAGACATTCCAGCAGTTGAGGACCAAGGCCAGAGATCCAGCGATGATAATGCCAGAGTGGCTGAGGACTGCTTACCTCTCTCTCCAACAAAACTTGAAATACCAGCCAATGACTGTTGACTTGATCATACTGAGGTCAAGTTTTCTTCTTCTTTTTTTTCCCTACCTGAACGATACCAAACTGTGCCACCTCCTGCGGAACAATGTATTGATTGAAACCACCTTTCTATGGACATGAACCAACTTCTAGGGCTCCTGTGCCCAGCTTTCAGGCCCTACACCTGACTGACCTCTTCTTGATTAACCTTCAGATCCTTTATCTGAATCAACTGATTTCTCCACAGCAAGTGTTTACCCTATGAGCACATTAATCTACCATCAAGAGATAAGATCATTTACCTTCAGGCTCAATTCATGTTACTGTCCCGGCCAACCGCAGGACACCATAACAGGGCCGTCTTATCATCATAATTATTTAACACACACACAAAAAACAAAAAGAAGAAAAGATGAAAAAAAAATGCAACAAAATCGTTGCTTGTGTCGTGACCTGCACTAAATTTAATACAGACTATAAATAAATATCAAACTCACTGATGACTGAACTAATCTGATGAATCGGCCCAACATTACACAAACTAATAATGATTTAATCTGATGAATTAACCCAGCATTGCACAGAATGATAACTGAACTAATCTGATGAATCAGCCCAACATTACAACTGATAATGAACTAATCTGATGAATCAGCCCAACATTACACAAACTGATAATGACTAATCTGATGAATTAGCCCAGCATTATACAGACTGATGATTTGAGCTAATCTGATGTATTAGCTTAGCATTATACAGACCGATGATTGAACTAATCATATGAATTAGCTCAGCATTACACAGGCTATGACTGAACTTACAATGAACCAGCCCAGTGTTATACAGACTGATGATGAACTAACCAACCTAATGAATCAGCTCAGCCTTACTCAGACTGATAATTGAACTAACCTGAAACGTAGGCCCAACATTACACACAAGGACTGATAACTGACCTAACCTCATGAAACAGCCTAGCGTTAAGCAGCTGATGGAATGACTCTTCCAAGCCAAAGAAGGTTGGAAGTGGGGATTGGAGAACACACTTTATCAAACCGCAGGATCCGGAATCTGTGACTCCCATCTAACATTAGGCCCTCTGCTTTTTTTTGTTTTTTTTTCTTCTTCTTCCCCCTCCCCTTTTACACTTGAGCTTTAGAGGTGATATGGGAGCCAGTGCTTAACTACCGACAGGAAAGGCAGGTCTGGTATGCAGCAGCCATCCCACACATGTATGACAGACAGCCCAAGGCGACAAGGATGTTATGCCAGGACAGTGTCTGTGAGAAAGTCCATTTTGGGAGGTCAGCAACATGGAGACAGACGAAACTATACGCAGCAGCTTGTCACTATGGCTTTGAGGGCAGCTCAGATTTCACATCCAGTGATCTGTTACATCACTGAACTTATGTAACACTTTTACGCCGCGGTGAGACATCCACCTCTGAAAATGGCCACTTCTTCATGGAACAAATTTCCCATGTGTGAGTTTAGCAAGCTGCAGCTACTAAATGCTCGATCCATCCTGTGAGCATTGAACTGCTACTGCTGGACACAGTATAACAAGTCATTCCCAGTATCACTGGTTTCTAGTTCTGAATCCTAATTCCTCCAGGAAAATATACCGATGATTCTCTGTCATTCCCAACACTGCTCCAACCCATCTTTCAAATCAATCTGTCCAGAACATTCACTAGTCCAGTAGCAAGTAGCTCTGAAGTATTCAGGCAAGATATCCTCCAAATCAAGGCAAAGTTTCCATGAAATGTCATCCTCTCTCCAGGCCATGTTCCTAAAAAGTCCTACCTGGACATAAGCAACTGGTTTCAGCAATAACTTTCATCAATCATGTCATACAACTGTCTTAATCCCAAAATGCATTCACTCCTTCAGACATTCACCACACCCTCACTTCCATCTCTTCACACATTCTCACAGGTCTTGAAAAGAACTTGTTTCCGCAGAACACACGCACGCACACACACACGCGCACACACACACACACACACACACGCACACACACACGCATGTACACACAGCCTCAAGACTTCGTTTGTTAACTGCTCAACAGGTTGGTGCCCTTGAATCCCTCTTCAGGTTTTCTTGCTGCAACAGACAAAAAAGGGTGGGAAAAAATAAAAAAAATGTCTGTTCACAAACAAAAAGCTTGCTAAATATGTCTGAAAAAACAATTTGGAGCACAGTGGAAATGTCTTATTATGACTTTGCAGCCTTCTGCCCACAATACAACTAAAGAGACAACACAGTTTGAACAGTTCCGAGTCATCATTTGGCACTGCAAGCAAGTACACAAACATACATGCACTGCACAAGGGTCAGAAATAACACACACAGTACAATTTTTTTTCTTAATCTCGTATCATTTTATTTCTACTGATAGATCGATGCGACAAGCCTCTTTAAACAAGTTGTTTGTATTGATCGTCTTCTTGGCTCAACTTTTTTCCTTTGATGTGCAAGTCTAAAATGACCAAGAGTGAACAGACTTCAGATCAAGCAAATTCAACACCATTAATTCTCTCTGGAAGACTTCACAGTACATGGTTCCATGAGATGACATCCCATCATCTTACCTGAAGTATTGTCAATGTCGGCCACAGATTCCTGGTTGGGTTCATCAGCCTGTCGGAGACACATCATGGCACAAGGATCCATTAACAAAGAAAGACTGTGACACATCACACCAAAAGAACACACTGCTTTACAAGTTTTGTGACATATCGTAGCAAAAGGACCTGTTATTAAACAATTACTGTGACATATCATAGCAAAAGGACCTGTTATCAAACAAATACTGTGAAACATCATAGCAAAGGGACCAGTTTGTAAACAGTAACGGCGTGGTCTCATAGCAAAAGGACCCGTTCGTAACACAGACTGTGACACTTCACAGTAAAACCATCAGTAAATATAGACTGTGACACTTCAAAGCAAAAAGACCAGTTAGTAAAACAATGTGACATGTCATCACAAAAGGACTGCTTAGTAAACAAAGGTTTGTCACACACAGCAAAAAAAAAAAAAACCAACCAAAAAGAAAGGGGATCACTGACACAGCAAAAAGACCAGCTCAGAAACAAAGATTATAATACATCATAGCAAAAAGACTAATAAACAAGTATCCCAACACATCATAGCAAAAGGACCACTGAATAAACAAAGCTCTTCAGCCTTTCTCTGATCCTTGGCTAAACTCGAGACTCACCATTGAGACTCACCATTGCTGTGCAACTGCTTTCTTTTCTTTCTTTCAGGTTCCCAGCCATACTTGATCCTCAATCCAGTCAGTCAACTGCTTTCGATCCCTTCAGATCCTCAATCCAGTCAGTCAACTGCTTTTGATCCCTTCAGTTCCTCAATCCAGTCTGTCAACTGCTTTCGATCCCTTCAGATCCTCAATCCAGTCAGTCAACTGCTTTCGATCCCTTCAGTTAAGGCAGCCACATTCTAGCTTCGGGGAGGATGTCTAAACGCAACACCACTGAGCCGGTTTGATGTCTTATCCGAGGGACTAAGAGGGGACAGATTCACTTCGAATAGTACATGAGTACATGGTTGGTTGTTTTTGTGTCGTCCATCCTGCCGGCATACAATGGCTGGCTCTTCTATGAAGAGCAAAATGAGATTTAGCATAAATCCTACCTGTGTTCAGCAGTGTCAAGAGGACTTCAGTGTCCACTCTCATACACAGGATCTGAATGATGCAGGAGCCTCCAGAGAGGCGGAGTCTGAAGAGAACATCTCTGACCTGGATGTCCTCACTGGGAGTGAACTCAGGTCATTTGGATCCATTAGGGAATATACAACACTTTACTTGCCAATTTGACGGTAAAAGGATGCGCTGAGGATAGCCCAGTCATGTAGCCTCGCACCAAAAGACAAAATAACACCTTCATCATCCTCACTGATCAGCCATAATTGAAAGCAAAAAGCCCACCTCACACTAAAACAAAACGCAACCAACCACCTCAAAAGACGGCAGAAATGCACAGACAACGGAAATAGCACCCGCTGACCTTGATAACAATCACTTCGCACTACACCACACTATCCACCTTTGTTCTCTTTGCACTACACCACACTATCCACCTTTGTTCTCTTTGCACTACACCATACTATCCACCTTTGTTCTCTTTGCACTACACCATACTATCCACCTTTGTTCTCTTTGCACTACACCACACTATCTACCTTTGTTCTCTTTGCACTACACCACACTATCTACCTTTGTTCTCTTTGCACTACACCACACTATCTACCTTTGTTCTCTTTGCACTACACCACACTATCTACCTTGTTCTCTTTGCACTACACCACACTATCTACCTTTGTTCTCTTTGCACTACACCACACTATCTACCTTTGTTCTCTTTGCACTACACCACACTATCTACCTTTGTTCTCTTTGCACTACACCACACTATCTGCAGTTTCCATTGTTGGACTGGACTTGTTCTTCTTCCTCTCACCTTAGCTCATTTAAGCCTAGCGTCCCCATATGGGGACGGAAGCAATTTTTAGCTTTAAATTACTTACAAGGACAAACAACTATGAAGTACTTGATTCACAGTTAATGGGAACTTACTTGCACTGACAAAATTACCGTGAGAGTTATTTTTTCCGTGCAACTTTAGCCTGAGAGCTGCCATTTGCATTGAAGATTGGACTTTTTGAACAACAACATCAACCAGTTTAGAAGGTAAGACGCTTTTTTCTTCTTTTATAAACCTTTCGATATAACATTATGAACAAATGTTGATGCAAAGTGTCTAATTAAAAAATGTGTGTCAGCGTTTTTCCCAATTGTATGTTGTTTTTTTATTTATTCATTGTTAAAGGTGCGTCCCCATGTGGGACGCTAGGACTGAATGGGTACAGGTTTACACATGACTGTTTCAGCAGGTTTCTTTGGATTTTTTTTTCCAGACAATTCACAGTAAATCAAGTCGTGGACATGCTGGATGATGACACTTCATTTCAAACAGCTGATATTTTCATTGAGCCACCTCCTGTTGACCCCTTGACAGATGAGGACAGTGGAGAAGAGGATGGGGAGGGTGGTATTCAAAACCTGAATGGCCGACAGCTAGCTGTGTCAGCATCAGCTACCACTGTTTACCCTGACGGTAGACAGAGAGTGGGAGATGAAGCAAGTCTAAAGGAAAGTACAGTAAGTTCATGTTTGATAAAATAGTATTTATGTAAGTGAAAGGGGGGGGGGCATGGTGTGCTTGAGGGAGAGGAGGGGGGTTATAAGCCTCACATTTTTTTTTTTATTGAGTTTGTCTGTTCTATAGTGTGTGTGTGTGTGTGTGTGTGTGTGTGTGTGTGTGTGTGTATCTGTTGGGTGTGCATGTGTATATACATGTGTGTGCACGTGTGCGTGCACGCACGTGTGTGTGTGTGTGCGTGTAATATGTGTGAGTTTATGTGTGTGTTTCAATCTGATTGCATTCTTTTGTTTTTGAATTTGCACAAAGATGTATATTATGCATGTGTGTGTGTGTTTGTGTGATTCTAGGTGGCCGATGAAGTAGGATCTTCCAGTCAGTCTTCATCGGATGGAGAACCTGTTCCCCTCCACTTCCGCTGCCCCTGAACGACCAAGCCGGTTGAGAAGGAGGTTGCCACCTCAGGCCAGTGGTCGGACATCAGCAAAGCGTAAGCGACCAACCAAGACACCACCAGGTAACAGAGACTGGCGGAAGGTTGACCTTAGTACGAGACAAAAAAGTAAATTCCCCTGGATTTCTCCACCTGTGGATACATCCAGGCTGCCACAAGATCCTGTTGAAACAACTGTTTTATGATGATGATGTCATTGAACTCATTCGGAATCAAAGTGAAGTCTACGCAGCATTCAAAGGAAACCATTCTTTTGCAGTGTCCAAGGATAAATCCGTACATTTTGGCA
Organism: Conus betulinus; assembly: GCA_016801955.1. NCBI lineage: Eukaryota > Metazoa > Mollusca > Gastropoda > Neogastropoda > Conidae > Conus > Conus betulinus. Next base: position 749 of record JADBJO010019425.1, on the reverse strand, counting down.
ATTCTTCTGATTTCAGGATACTGAACTGTTTCCGAGAAGGCGTATGTACTGGTCAAATGATCCCGATGTTCGAAACGCGGCGATTGCAGGGTCCATGACCAGGCATCGCTTTGATGAGATCATGAAGTACTGTCATGTTAGGGACAACAACGACTTGGATACAGATGACAAAATGAGTAAACTGAGGCCACTCCTGACTATGATCAATGAAAGATGCCTGACATTTTTTTCTGAAAGAACAAAACCTCAGCATAGATGAAAGCATGATTCCCTACTTTGGTCGCCATGGTGCGAAACAATTTATCAGAGGAAAACCCATCCGCTTTGGGTTCAAAATGTGGGTACTGACAACTTCTCTCGGGTACGTGGTCCAGTTTGAACCCTACCAGGGTCAAAGGGACGACAGGCAACAACTGAGTATCCTGGTCTTGGGATGGGCAGTTCCGTTGTGGTCGATTTGATAGCTGAGCTCACAAACGACCAGCAGGCAGAAGACCAGCACACGGAAACCGAGCCTAAAGATGCTTTCCATCTCACATTTGACAATTTATTCACATCCCTCAAACTAGTGGATTGCTTGTCCAAAAAGGGAATAGGCTGCACGGGTACAATAAGGTCCTACCGGATTGAGAATTGCCCAGTTGTCTCTGTTGCAGCAATTCAAAAAGAAAAGAGGGGCACATCCGACTTCAGAACTGACAACAACAGCGGCGCCATTGTTGTGTTCGTTGGAACGACAACAATGTTGT
>JADBJO010019424.1:22500-33302 GCA_016801955.1 Conus betulinus | reverse complement strand
CCAATTAGTTTGGGCCACGTTCTCTTGTATTGATGAACACATATCACACGGTTAGTTGAAGCTAGTAATATAAAGTTTGTTGAGGATAGTGATACTTTAAGACAGCTCATTACACAAGATCAGTTTGAAGGACAGTGATACGTGATGGACCCACAGCATCGCCACAAATTGCTGTGTACCAGCACAAGTCACAATCATGGAAAACAAAAAAGGGTCCGAGGTTACACAACCCTTCCAACGGTCAGAGTGACCCCACGAAAAGCAACCACAACAGGTAGTGAACGCCCGAGGTCTCCATCTTCCAATTCAGAAAGAAGTTCACAGATCTGATGAATCACGTCGGCTAAAACATTGCTTGACAGTATTGCTAAAAGTAAAAAGAGACAGAGACTTTAAAGACGAAGTTTATAACCGTGTAGATTCCAATTCAGCTTCTTTCCGTTTCAAATCACTTCATCTTCGATACGATCAACGAAATAAAAAAAAAAAATAAAGTTGAATTAGAAGTGCGCTAAACCTTTAAGATGAGGAAATCTTGTCCGAGTTATGTACTTCTATTATTTTCATCCAGTACACACCAAAATAATATTGTCTTCTGATTGACAATGAAATAGCCCTCGAAATTCTCGACTCTTTCGAATTCAGGCTCGGTGCTGATTAGGCATTTCTGCACCAACTCCCGCCACGCTCCTGGTAGGACTGATAGCTCATGATTGTTGACGGGAGAAAAAACACACATTACTGGTTCTGCACTGTCATTATGTTGCTTTCTTTTACGCAAAACGAGAGTGGTTTCAGAAATGATGCGTTGACAGGCATTTAAAGAGAGTAAGCGTGAAATCAAATACAGCTGGAAATGCTGGGACTGCGGAAAAACCTGGAGAAGTCGAAAGAAAGGTGTTAAAGACCGCATGCACACTTCCACGTTGTTGACAGGACTCTTTATCTTGTGTTTGTTTTGATACATGCAGTGTGACAGGCCACTTTCCACGTGTTGACCAATTCCACGTGGAGGACACTGATCTTGTGTTTGTTGTTGGATACATGCACACTTCCACGTGTTGACAGGACATCTGATCTTGTGTTTGTTTTGCTACATGCACACTTCCACGTGTTGACCAGGACTCTTTATCTTGTGTTTGTTTTGATACATGCACACTTCCAACGTGTTGACAGGACTCTTTATCTTGTGTTTGTTTTGATACATGCACACTTTCACGTGTTGACAGGACTCTTTATCTTGTGTTTGTTTTTTGATACATGCACACTTCCCGTAGTTGACAGGACTCTTTATCTTGTGTTTGTTTTGATAAATGCACACTTACACTTGTTGACAGGGACTCTTTATTATCTTGTGTTTGTTTTGATACATGCACACTTTTACACGTGTTGACAGGACATCTTTATCTTGTGTTTTGTTGATACATGCACACGTTCCACGTGTTGACAGGACTCTTTATCTTGTGTTTGTGTTATCATGCACCCTCAATGCACAGCTTCCGACGTGGTTGACAGGACTCTATTGTGGACAGGAGCTTTGTTGTTTGTGTGTGAACATTGCACACTTCCACGTGTTGACAGGACTCTTTATCTTGTGTTTGTTTTGATACATGCACACTTCCCGTGTTGACAGACTCTTTTATCTTGTGTTTGTTTTTGCACTACAGTGCACACTTCCACGTGGTTGACAAGGACTCTTTTATCTTGTGTTTGTTTTGATACAATGCACACTTTCACGTGTTTTGAAGACACTGAATCTTGTGGTGTTTGATACATGCTGCACTTTCAACTGTTGACCGAGGCAACACGCTCCTTTCGTTGAAAGATGCATTCGGATGTGTGTGTTGACACAGACACGTATTTTGGGTGTGTGTTTATACCTCACCCTTTTTCCAACGTGCTGACAGGACAGACAAATTATGTTCATAGATGATACATGCAACACTTCCACGTGTTTTGATAAGACACTCTCTCCAATCCTTCTCAGTGATTAACAGACACGACTTTTCACGTGCTAACGGAGACATTCATCTTCGTGTTTTCACTCCTGTGTTTACCACATGAACAGTTTTTCACGCGTGATTAATGCAACACTTAGCTTGTGTTGTTTTGATTTGCAACTTTCCACGTGTTGACAAATACGCTAGGATCTTTTGGTTGTTTTGATACAAACTTCTCGTATTAATCTAATAAAACGTCATTAATCATCTGCTCATTTCGATACATGCAAACACCTTTACATTTTTGACACAAAATACAAACCTGTTTTGGGGTTTGTTTTGTATGTTTTGAACCACATGCGTTTCCTTCGTATGTTATTAATAAGACCCGTCTCTCCGGTGTTGAACACCAGACGACAGCCACATTTCCATTCGTGGCTAACCGACACATGTCCTCGCTGTGGTTTACACATGAACATGTTCAACGCGTAATGCCAACGACTTAGCTTGGTGGTTGTTTTTTTATCTGCACTGGTCTTCACGTTGAAGAACTATCTTTTGTTCGTTTTGCGGTCAATGGGGTCTTAGAACAGTATTATCTAATAACATTAGGACTATCTGCCTAAGTTGTCGATACATGCCACATAACCTTGTTACATTTGACATAAATAAAAACTCTGTTTTGGTTGTTTGTTCACATGCACGTCCTTGCGTATGTTCTAGCGATACTAACGGGTTTTTTTTCCCGCAATGCGTGCCACCTTTCCTTCGTCTGACACGAGGAAACCCCGCTATATGCAGTGACCATGACACAGGCCAACATTTTCAGCATCTGATTGAACCGCTTATCAAAACTGGTTGTCTTTGCAAGCACACGCACCTTTTCCCTCGCTTTGCGGATGGTCTTAAGAATCAAGTACGACACTTCGTAGACCTGTTCCTACATCTTACAAACATCACAATAATCATAGTTGTGGAGCTCCAGAAAACGCAACGTCCGATGTTCCCCTTGCACGTGAGGGAGCGATTAACAAGGCGCTACCTCTCATAAAGACGAGTCCCCGCCACCTGTTCTTCTACCGTTCGTCTGAATTATCAAAGGTCCTATAGCCCTGTGAGCCATTGGACTTTCCCCTGGCTTTATAGCCATGGACAGAAACCGGGACGACCACTGAGTTTTTAGGATTAGACCGGAGAGGGAGCCGTACGCATTAGGTCTCGCTATCCAGTTGAATTTCGTAGAGATTTGCTGGCCATTAAAGAGACAACACAATGGACATATAGAGGAGGGAGGGGGGAAGTTAGTAGAGGAGGGAGGGAGAGAGAGAGAGAGAGATAGAGAGAGAGACGAAGAACGAGAGAAGGACAAGACAACAGAGAGAGACCCCCCCCCCCCCCACCCCGATTTTTTTTTTGAAGGAGAGAGAGAAGAGACGAGAGCGAGGAGAGAGAGACTGACAGCAGACTAGAGACTCCTGAAAGAATATTTTTAATTAACCAGTCGAAACAGCGGAATTATTTGCTGCTTTCCGCCTTTTCCGATGGGGAAAAAAAAAACACTACAGTAGCACTGAAATATTTCTTCATATTCATTACAATTCTTTGCTCGCATTTTTTCAAACAGTTCAGGAAAGGACGATGTAAACCCGCGTGGGTTCAATTTTTCATTGCGTTTAACATCACTTGACTGATTTTTTTTTTTTTTTAGTAGATAAATTCTTATCCAGTTTATGGTCAAATAACATTTCCTCCGTTTCGTCATTTACGTGATCTTCACCGTTTACGTATCCTTCGCTGGAAAACACCAACGTCCAAGTGACAACACCCACCATTTTCTGTAAGAATCATTTGTAATAATATTTCTTTTTTTTCTTCTGATAATTAATTCCCAAACTGATTGGAATTTCCCCTGACCCTTAACAGATGGATTAAAAAAATCTCTCTGTCACGCTCTTTTATTGACAAGCATCACTGTGAATTCCTTTCTCTTTCCGATGTATTTAACACACTCGATTTCATCTTTAGCTCTTCTGCCCTTTCGAAGGTACCGTAATACTTTTTTGTTTTTCTGGAAGGGAAAAAAAAAACATTCATTATATGGTCTTCTTACGACTACCGTGATACCATAGTATAACGTTTTATTTCATTCGCCTACTTTATGATGAGAAGTCGAGATGATGAGCGGGAGGGGAGGAGAGCGGAGGGGGGAGCGAGATGAAGAGAGGCGGAGGGAGAAGGAGAACAAGAGGGGGAAAGAAAGGGGCGGGAAGAAAACAGGGGAGAGGGTGGGAGAAGATAGAGGCGAGGAGAGAAGAGGGGGGGGGAGGGAGAAGAGGGAGAAAAGAGGAAAGAGAAGAGAGAGAAAAGGGGAGAAAAAGGAAGGAAAAGAAGGAGGAGAGAAGGAACAGTGAGGAGAAGGGAGAAAAAGAGGGGGAAGGAAAGGAGAGGGGGAGGGAAAGACCCAGGGAGAGAAAGGAAAGAGAAGAGAAGAAGAAGAAGAAGAAGAGAGAGAGAAGAGAGAGAGAGAGAAGGAGAGGAGGAGAAAAGGATAGAAGAGGAAGAAATGAGAGAACAGAGGAAAGAAGAGGAGAGAAGGGGAGGAGAGGAGGAGGAAAGGAAAAAGAGGCGACATTAAGGGGTAGGATGGAGAGGGAGAAGAGAAAGGGGGGAGAAGGAGAGAGAGGGGAAGGAGAGAGAATGAGAGAATGAGAGAGGAGAAGAGGAGGGAGGACAGAGGGGGGAGAGAGAGGGAAAGTTATGGGGGAGGAGGAAAAGGAGGGTCGGAGAAGAAAGAAGACCGAGAAGAGAGAAGAAAAGGGGGAGAAGGAGAGAACCACTTGAACAAATGAAGGGTGGAGGAAGGATGTGTTGCCTTCTCAACTACGTTTGTAACGTTTCTGGAACAAATGAAGAAAGAAAAGTAGCGGTTTTTGTTCAAAAATGAAGAAATGACAGATTTCCATTTCACAACTCTTTTTTTTTTTTTAACTCTAGCGTTTTTACTACCTAATTCTATCCAACCCACCACCCCTATGTTCTTGTTTGTCTTTTCTTTAATGGTTTTTGTCCTTTATGTCAGCACCACGTTTGCGCGAGGGTCGAGAGACAGATAGTCAGTGACAGAGAAAGAGAGGGAGGAAAGGAAAGAGTGTTCGGGGAGGGGAGAGAGGGGGAGAGACAGAGAGACAGACAGACAGACAGGCAGGCAGACAGACACAGATAGACGGACGGAAAGACAGTGGATGGATAAAGACAGATAAACGCACAGTATTGATGTGCATGTACGTGCATGCTGGGGTACGCATGTGCTATCGTGCGTGCGTGTGTATGGGAGTGTGGTGTGTATTTGTGAGAACGCGCGTGAGCGCGCGTGGTGTGTATGTGTGCGAGTGCGTGCGTGTGTGTGTGTGTGGTGTTGTGTGTGTGTGTGTGTGTGAGTGGAGAGAGAGAGAGAGAGAGAGAGAGAGAGAGAGAGGACAGAGAGGACAGAGAGAGAGAGACAGAGGGGAGAGGTGGGTGTTTGTTGTGTAGATGGAGGGAAAGAATTTGGAAGGAGAGAGAAGGAGGGGGAAAAAGAACAGGATGTTTGAGGGAAGCCCGAAGTGGGGGGGAGAGGGGGGCGTGAAAGACAAGGGAGATGGTGCGGAAAAGAGGGGTTGGGGGGGAGGGGGGGGGGGGAGAGAGAGAAGAGGGAAGAGGGAGGGGCAGGGAAAAGGTAGCGCGCAAAAACTTATTTCTTTCGTGCGGAGTGCCGATGTGCGACATTTTCCATTGAAAAGCGCTCTGAAGCATCGGACCTACGTCCTATAATCAGGATTGGTTTCGGTTGTCGGAAAACTTTCATGAATCGATCAAACAGGGAAGAAGATAATACGGCCCAGTTTTGGATCCATGATATAGACCAGTATGTTGGAGAAAAATAAGAGGAAATCTATGTATTTTGTACACACCGTTGTAGCATAATTCAATTTTAATTGTGCGTATCATCTTCCGAAGCGCTCCCCCCCCCCCCCCCCCCCCCACCCCCCCCCCACGCCGTGGTAGGGACCGGACTTTCATGAACCGCAAACCCCCCCCTCGATAATTTACGGGAGGGATCCATGATATATAACCAGTCTGTTGGAGAAAGGAAGGAGAAAGAAATATACCACTTTTTTGTTACACACACTGGTCGCATAAGTCAATTTTAATTTTGACCCCCCCCCCCCCCCCCCCCCCCCCCGGGAATTCCGCTCCCCCCCCCCCTCCTTTCCCCCATAACCACACAGCACAACACCCCACCGCGCGGGGGCAGACTGCTTTTTTTTTGCATGCGGCTCATCTGGTTTCCTCGGAACACCAGGGAGGGTCTTGCCGCCAGCCATGCATGCAGCTTTTTTCCAGGTTTAAAAAAAAGGAGTTAAAGAAGAAGAAGAAGAGAAGAGAAGAAGAAGAAGAGAGAAGAAGAAGAAGAAAGAAAAAGGGGGCGAAGAAAAACAGGAAGAAGAAAGGAGGACGGAGAAGAAGAGGGGACGAGCGAAGGGAAAAGGAAGAGAAGGAAGAGGGAGGAGGGAGAGAAGAAGGAAGAGAAGGGAGAGGAGAGAGGAGGAGGAGGAAAAGAAGGAAGGAAGAAAGGGAGAAGAGGAGGAGAAGGAAGAGGAGGGAAGGATAAAGAAGGAAGAGCAGGGAAGAAGAAAGAAGAGGAAGAAGAAGAAGAAAGAAGAAGAAGAAGAAGAAGAAGAAGAAGAGGTAGGAAGGACATTGACAAATAATAGGGGTTAAAGTCTTCAGAGAATCTGATTCGTCCTCCTTGACACCAGATCGGTTCATCGGTCTGCACGATAATGGATGCCCCACGCGAAAAATGCCACGCAGCAAAAGAGATACAATACAAGATGGAGAAGCTCTAAACTGCACTGTTGGTATAAACTTCATTTGGCATTTTACAGGGCCAATAAATGGAAAACTCCGGAGCCCGGGACCATATCCAACGGTCAGTGTGCTGTTATATCTATAACATTTATGTGGTCTGCTCCTCTCTTTATCCCAGGACCACTCCACTCTACCCCGTTCTACACATCAGGTGCACACACACAACACACACACACACACACACACACACCACACACCACCCACACACTCACTCTCTCTCTCTCTCTCCTCCTCTCTCTCTCTCTTCTCTCTCTCTTCAAAAGTTACACTACCTAATATGAAACTATTATGGCTGCATGGAAAAATTTTGAATGCGCCAGAGCGCTTTGCTCAACACGGAGCGAGTATCTTTGACTCAGGAGCCGAATATCTACAGCTGGCGCAATTCCATTGTTTTTTGAATTCATTGCGTCTTGAAAGTTGCTGATCCTCCTCTCTCTCATTTTCGTTCATACGGCCATCAAGTTACAATCCAGATGGTTCCAAGCAGATTTTAAAATCAAAAGAAGGAATTGGACTAACTTGGGCGCTTCAAACTGGCGCATAAGATCATAGGGTCACTGGTGAGTGCAAATGCCTGCAATGTGCCGTCAACTAAGGGAGAGGGGAGGTCATGGGCTGTTTCAAATATTGTTTGTGATTTCATCGGTGAAAATCGCCCCCAAAAGCAAGAGCAAATGGGTGGTGAGTTGTTCTTTTGATCAATTATGAATGTAGAACCTCAAAAAACAACTCATACAACGATCCTACAGTGGCTTGAATGCGAATCCTAATTGTGGCGTGTGGTGTGTCCTTTGAAAACACACTATCGCCACCCATCTCCCCGAACCTCATCAAATACGCCCACGCCAACACTCGGACATATTGCAAACCCACAAACAACATGCACTACCACCACTACCACCCTCTACACCGCCACCTCTCCCTTCCCATTCTCGCCTTCATTCCTAAGATTCTATCTACCCCATGCCCTCTCCCCTTCTTCTTCTCTTTCTTGTCTTTCTTTACCCCCCCCCCCACCCTCAACCCCCCCCCCCCCCCACTCCCCTCCCCCCCCCAGCTCCCTGAGCCTACCGAAGCGTCGGGCTCGGTGTTGAGGTACCAGGGCGCCGATGAAGGCGAACGAAATCTTGCTGGTGCGTTCAGTGTGGAGGCCGCCCCGGCCGAGGAAGAGACAACTCGGTGTAGAGCGTGAACTCGCACGTACGTAGCGCGCAGGCGGCCGTGCTTGCCCTTGAAGGAGCTGGGCAGTTTGGCCGGCAGGGCGAACTCGAAGGGAAAGTAGTGGGAGCCCGCGTGCAGCCCATCCCTTCGTCGTGATTTTTGTTTTGTCACCTTACCTTGGATAAAACCACGGGGATGAAAAGATTGCTGGCCACCGAAGGTAAAGGCAAAATATAAAAAGCGGAAGAGGGGGAAGACGAAGGACGAGGAAGAAGAAGACGCGAGGAGGAAGAAAGAAGAGAGAAGAATAGGGAAAGAAGAAATAAAGACGGAAGAAAAGAACGAGAGAGGCAAAGAAGAAGAGGAAAGAGGAAAGGCGGGAGAAGAAAACAGGAAGAGGAGGAAAAAGAGAAGAAGAAGAAAACAAAGATAAGAAAGAAAGAAAGAAAAAGAGAAGGAAAAGAAAAGGAATGACCTTTCAGGCCCACAAGCCTGATCGGGAAGGTTGAAGGAGGAACGCAAACATTCAACAAACAACACACGGACAAATACCATCCTAAAAAAAAATATTCATAGGGGGGGGGGGGGGGGGGGGGGGGGGGGGGACGGGGGGGGGGGGGACTGGGGGGGGGGGGGGGGGGGGGGACTATGTGGACTTCTTGCCATCTCTTTCTTACATGGTAGGGGTCTGGGTTCAGATTTACGACTGATTCCACTCTGTTCCTCAAAGAGTTAAATTGTTTTGCATGGCACCATTACAAGATCATTCCTTGGATCCTTGCGTGTTTTCCTTTTTGACAAAAAATATTCCTGAAACATGTCACTATCATTTTCATATTGTATAGTATGTGTGTGTCTATATCTCTGGACATCATGTTGGGAGTTTTAATATCCGAAGACTGTTGATACCTCTGGATTTTAAACTAAGGTGATGTCTGTCTACGGATCAGTTAAGTGTGTGTGCATGTGTGAGATAATGTTGCCTACAGCCCAGCCGACCACAAAGGGCCCATATCAGGGCTCACCGCGACAGGTCTTATTAACAGGACAGGAATTTCACAAGACCTGCACGGGGGACCTAAAATGAAGGGAGGCAAGAATGAAAAAGAAACTAAAGATGGAAAGAACAGAGAGAGAATGACAGTAAGAGAGAAGAAAGAGAAACTGGAATTAAAGTAAGAAGAATTGTCTACTTCCTTTACTTTCAGTCTTGAAAAGTTACACCAACGTTATAAGCATCCCGCGTACATTTGATAACGAAAACGAAATAACGAACAAACACAAGACGGGACAAAACGAAAAGCACGAGATGAAACCACCTATCTGTCCCACCAGTCCCCCCCCCCCCCCCCCTCAAACTCTTCTACCACCACCACCACCCCCTCTCCAGCAGAAAAAACAAAACTTCAAAAATCAGTAGAGACCACATTCATCACGACAAGGGACTGTTATAATACTGTACAGTGCAGTCAACTGTTAAAATCTTCAAACTTCAAGGGCAAGATGACAAGAAAATGTGAATATTTAAGGCGTCATCAAAACCTTGATATTCCAAAACAGTACTGCATGGTATTTTTTCACTTTTGATTCATCTTGCCTATAATGGTAGCTCCAGCTCATATTTTCGAGTGAGAAATGCTTTCTGCTCTGTCGCTGGTATCTATTACAGTTTTGTTTGTTTCTTTCGTTCAACCGTTATAACATACTAATGACCACGTAGTTACGAATCTCAGTATCTGTGTGTCTTTGCCTACGAAGCTGAGTCAGTATATGCTCTCAAAAGCGAAAAAAGATATGCCTGCAAATGCTGTCGAATATGGGAAAATCAAATTAGTAAATACAATATACGTCCAGACAGAACAATTAACAAAGAAAACAAAACCCCAGTCAGACAGGCATGCCCATAAATATTCACATTAAAAAATAGGCGGAAGAGAGAGAGAGAGGAGAGGAGAGAGAGAGAGAGAGAGAGAGAGAGAGAGAAGAAGAGAGAGAGAGAGAGAGAGAGAGAGAGAGGAGAGAGAGGAGAGAGAGAGAGAGAGAGGATGTCGTTTCTTCTCTGACCTTTGATGGGAAGGACGGTGGTATGGTTTGAACACCTCCTCATCCGATGCTTGAACGTCACTGGATGTCATCCACTCTACTTTAGCTTCCCCTATGGCTTCTAGGCAAATACCTGGCACACACAATAAAAATTCTACTTCAGCTTCCCCTATGGCTTCTATGCAAATACCTGGCACACACAATAAAAACTCTACTTCAGCTTCCCCTATGGCTTCTAGGCAAACACCTGGCACACACAATAACCACTCTATCTTAGTTTCCCTTTGGCTTCTAGGCAAATACCTGGCACACACAATAAAGACTCGATTCAGCTTCCCCTATGGCATCTAGGCAAATACCTGGCGCACACAATAAAAACTCTACTTCAGCTTCCCCTATGGCTTCTAGGCAAATACCTAGCACACACACACAAAAACTCTACTTTAGCTTCCCCTATGGCTTCTAGGCAAATACCTGGCACACACAATAACCACTCTACTTTGGTTTCCCCTATGGCTTCTTGGCAAATACCTGGCATACAAAATAACCACTCTACTTTGGTTTCCCCTATGGCTTCTAGGCAAATACCTTGCACACACACAACTAGTCACTCTACTTTGGCTTCACCTATGGGTTCAAAGCAAATATCTGGCGCGCGCGCGCGCGCGCGCGCACACACACACACACACACACACACACACACACACACACACACACACACACACACAATCATATAACGTAGAG
>JADBJO010019424.1:15000-17500 GCA_016801955.1 Conus betulinus | reverse complement strand
TCCTCTGCTGGGTTGCCTCATGACGACTTGTTAGCGATCTGATTCCCGTTGACCACTGATGCTGAAGCGGCCACTGGACAACTTGACTGTGCCTGTGTACGAGGCGGCGTAATCAGCGACACGGAAGAAATGCCACTCCAGGCACACGGAAGATAAGACCACACACACACACACACACACACACCTACCGCACCGCCCCCCCCCCCCCCCCCCCCCCCCCAAAAAAAAAAAAAAAAAAAAAACCAACACCTGTAGTGATTCCAAGGCATAGTCACATGACTCGCCATCTATACTTAAATGCTTAAAAGAAACAACTATTATAAGTTTTTTTAGTGCAATGAAAAATGCATAAAAACGTCAAACTATCAAGCAGCGCTGCATAATAAACAAAACTTTCCTAATCCAGCTGTTAAACTCTCACCACCTAAAGAACGAAAGACAAGACTGCTGCGGGCCTGAAAACAAAGAAAAATAAAAGTGAACATGCAAAACAAAGAGCGAAGCAACGCTAATTAACAAAATCTATGAAACAGACCAGTGAAATTTCGGCGAATATCTCCTTCAGACGCTTCAAAAAGCAGACATAAAAAAGCCACAAAACAATAATACTCCATTGCTTGCAGTCAGCATGAGAATGAGTTTAAGGCCAGACTTGGGGGGTTTAAACTGATCAGAAATTGTCACTTGTTTCGATGGGTTCCTTTGTTCTGAATATATCATACATCACTGGTAAAGTATGAAAATGTGTTGGATTATGCGATCTGGCATGCTGTTTCCATGGAAACTATCCAGAATGGTCAACAAATAATTTTCTGACAGAATAAAACTCAAGTCCTATTGCAAATATTTTTTTTTTCTGTTTGCTTACATAAGTTATAAACAATGTTGTCTAAACATTTACAGAGCTATTTTTACATTAACTATTTTCGAGTTTTCCATGAATTTTTTAATTATGCCCCTTGATTTTGTTAGAGATCCTGCCTGATTTTGTTAGAGATCCGGCTAACTATAGAAAAACCGCGCGCGCACGAACGAGACAGAGAGAGACAGAGAGAGAGAGAGAGAGGGGGGGGGGGAGAGAGAGAGAGAGAGAGAGAGTGTGAGAGAGAGAGAGAGAGAGAGAGAGTGAGAGAGAGAGAGAGAGAGACAGAGAGAGAGAGAGAGAGAGAGAGAGAGAGAGAGAGAGAGAGAGAGAGAAGGCTCGGACAAAGAGAGTGACAGAAATGAGGAAATTACAAGCAAAGAGGTTCCAAAAGATGACAATTCGTCAAAATTCAAAATTCTGCACTCCTATCCCCACTATCCAAAGAATTCCCAAGAAAGGGAAAAAAAGAGTGGGAGGGGGGGGGGGGGGGGGGGAAGAGTGTGTATAGGGGGGGGGGCGGAGGGATAACCTGAGGGCGAAGACGGAACGCCTCACCGCGATCCAGACCAGAACTGGTCTGTCCACAAGAAGCCACAAAATGCAAATCCAGCAGCTACTTGAAAATAAAAAATGTCCACCATTCATCCCACCCGTCATGAAAACGGGCCCTGAAACGACGATAAATGCGGTAGAGCAGTGCGTTCGCGGTCGTTAGACCTCCAATAAAAAGCACGTGTCCCAGCACGTGTTTACACCCCGAATTTTCGAGGGTAACTGACTTTAAAAGTACGTGCTAGACACGGGCGCGCACGCACACGCACACACACACACACACACACACACACACACACACACACGCGCACACACACACACACACACACACACACGCGCACACACACACACACACACACACACACACACACACACACGAATCATTTCACTCCTTTCTGAGGCAAGGAGGGAAAAAAGAAATCATACCTTGCGTTGCATTAGAAAAGAAGAATCAAATCTAAAAAAAAAAAAAAAAACAAAAAAAAAAACATCATTTTCAGTTGGCCATTTGATAGATAATATAATACACTAACGGTGAGTATAATCACGTTATGCAAACATTCGGCGATTCCATGGACAGCAGATTATCATTATCATACTGTATTTCCAATATTTATGAATTCACCAATGTGGAAAAAAAAAATACATCACAATGCTTTTGAACAGATAGAAAAAAAGAGAGAGAAAAAAAAAAAGAAAGAAAAAACAAAAAATGAACTGAAAACGCTTTGGTTTTATTGTTTATTGCAGAAAAGCATTTGAAATCAAATGGTATTTATTTCCTTTTGTTTTCAAATGCTTTCCTACATTAAACTTTTGGATCACACACACACACACACACACACACACACACACACACACACACACACACACACACATACACAGCGACCAAAAAAAAAAGACATTCAAGTGGACGTTGAACACACGTGCTAGATACATGCAAGTGCACATTATACACACTATTTCTTTCACATCGGCTAGCTAAAAAACAACAACAACCAAAGACGTTTTACTTTTAAGTCGCACAGGTGGGTCTCACTTCAAACACAAACGGTGGTTAATAGCTAAGAAGGTTTGACAGAC
>JADBJO010019424.1:0-5000 GCA_016801955.1 Conus betulinus | reverse complement strand
CATAGAACAGGGAGTAGTACTTTAGAATGGAAACGAAGAAATGCTGTCTGTGTGTCTGTCCGTCCGTTCGTGGTCAAAATGTGTTCCACTCGCTCCAGACAAAACTACTGGGCCGATCTTTCTGAAAAATTTGTAGGTATGCTCATTATGGGTGACGGATGATGCCCGATGTTTTAGTGAAAATTAGTAGGTATGTTCATTATGAGTCACTGATGATGCCTGGTGTTTTAGTTTACCCCGTTATAACCGTTACTAACGGCTGTAACGGCTTGTAACGGTTTTTCTTCTTTATGGAATATCTCGAAAGTACTCGGCCGATCTTTCTGAAAATTTTGTATGTATGTTCATTATGGGTCACGAATAGCGCCCAATGTTTTAGGTTACCGTTATAGCCGTTACTACTACTTCTTCATAGAATATCTACGAAAGTGCTTGGCCGATCTTTGTGAAAATCAGCAGGTATATTCATTATTTTTCACGGATGATGCTCGATTTTTAGTTTACCCGTTATAACCGTTACTAATGGCTGTAACGGCCTGTAACGGCTTTTCTTCTTTGTGGAATATCTCAAAAAGTACTTGGCCGATTTTTCTGAGAATTTGTAGGTATGTTCATTACGGGTCACGAGTAGTGCCCGATGTTTTATATTACCGTTATAGCCGTTACTAACGGCCGTAACGGCCTGTAACGGTTTTTTTCTTCTTCATGGAATACCTAAGAAAGTACTCGGCCGATCTTCGTGAAAATTAGCAGATATGTTCATTATGGGTCGCGAATAATGCTCGATGTTGTAGTTTGCCCCGTTATAACCGTTACTAATGGCTGTAACGGCCTGTAACGGTTTTTCTTCTTCATGAAATATCTCAGAAAGTACTTGGCCGATCTTTGTGAAAATCAGCAGGTATGTTCACTATGGTTTACGGATAATGCCCGATGTTTTACTTTACCATTATAGCCGTTAGTAAGCACTTTGTCGATATATCTGAAAATTTGTAGGTATGTTCATTATGGGCGACGGATGATACCCGACGTTTTAGTTTACCGCGATAGCCGTTACTAACAGCTATAGCAGCCCCAAACGGTTTTTCTTTTTTTTATGAAATATCTGAAAAAGTACTTGGCCCACCTTTCTGAAAATTTGTAGGTATGTTCATAATGGGTCACAGATGATGCCCGGCGTTTTAGTTTAGCGTTATAGCCATTACTAACGGCTATAACGGTCCCTAACGGTTTTTCTTCTTCCTGGAATATCTCGGAAAGTACGTGACCGATATTTCTGAAAATGTGTAGGTATGTTCATTATGGATCACGGATAATGCCCGATGTGTTACGTTACCGTTATAGCCGTTACTAACGGCCCCTAATGGTTTTCTTCTTTATGGAAAATCTCAGAATGTTCTAGGCCGATTTTTTCTGAAATTTGTAAGCATGTTCACTATAGGTAACAGATGGTGGCCGATGTTTACCAGAATAGCCATTACTAACGATTACACCAGGCCAAGACGGTTTTTGTTCTTTATGGAATATCTGAAACGTATTCAGGATAAACTGGGAGTACGTTTTAATGTTTTGCATCTTGTTATGATTGTTATCACAAATAATTTAACACACCAACACTTGAAAGTATCTAAACATTTTCTTCATGAAATGACAAACACTTCATACGGCTACCGTATATCTGCTGTCGTGGGCAATCCACTGCAGTGTTTTTCATTCCACGCTATACGGTTAGTTCAGTCTGCCATATTCGCATCATGTAACATGTGGCTCATTCTTATCTGCGTTCGATGGCTTAGTGTACTGTGTACAAGAATGCTCAATCAATGCTTACGCACAGAGCATAATTATATACATTATCCTTGCTGAGAGAAGAAAAAAAAGCAGTAAACGCACAGGACAAAAAAGATGACAAACAGACAGACAGACAGACAAACAGAATTTCACATGTTCACATCTTTGTAACATTTACAGCGAGAAGAACGACAAAAAAGCAAAGTGCATGCAAATAAGCATGTTGAGGGAGTGAGGAGGATGAGAAGGACGAAGACAGTGCATAATATCACGGATCCAACACACACACACACACACACACACACACACACACTGAACACAACACAACAGAGCGAGGGTGGGGGGGGGGGGGGGGGGGGGGGGGACAAAGAGAGGGGGGCAAAAGAGAGAGAGAAAGAGAGAGAGAGAGAGAGACAGACAGACAGACAGACAGACAGCAGGCAGACAGACAGACAACACACAGACAGAGACAGAGAAGGGGGTGGTGAAGCAGAAAGAGAGAGAGAGAGAGAGAGAGTGAGAGAGAGAGAGAGAGCGAGACAAACACACAGACAGAGACACACAGAGAGGGGGGGGTGGAGCAGAGAAAGAGAGAGAGAGAAAGAGAGGCAAAAAGAGAGAGAGATAAAGAGAGAGACAGGTAACCAGACAGAAAGAGAGAGACAGACAGACAGACAGACAGACAGACAGAGAGAGAGAGAGAGAGAGAGAGAGAGAGAGAGAGAGAGAGAGAGAGGGCAGCTGTCGCACTGTTTTGCAGAACCGGTCCAACCAACTGACTGCAGAAATGTACTGCCGTGGCTTTCTGCAATGGTAAACACCACCACCTCTCAATCACTGCGGAAGGGTAAGAACGGGAGGGGGAGGGATGTGGAGGACGGAAGCAGCTGAGGGTGAAGAACTGCACGCCTCACCTCAAACCACGTTAAAAAGCTTTTTTTTTTTTTTGCTTTTATTTTCTTTTTCTTTTTTCTTTAATGGAGGTGCTGCACACAGCAAAGATGGAAAACGGACGGGATCAGTGCCTTCGCCTTTCTCTAATCGCACACAGAAGGCATTCACCGCTTCCTGTTGGTCTGACTGGCTCTGTCTGCCGCCTGTTCATGGGTCGGCTGTCTGTCCACCATACTGCAACTGATAGTGTCTCAATACAAACTCTGAAACACACATACGGAGCTTCACGTGCACCACGCGTGCGGTGCTTCCAGTGCACGCAAAGCCAAAGGGCAGGCCCGGCTGGCAGTGCAGCCGACAACGGGAAGCTGTCGTACGTAGGTAACTGACTGGACACCATCGACTGAGCAGTTATGTCACACGGATGTGGTTAGCTGCCTGAACACGAGGGTGGGACTCCAACAAAGGCGAATAGAGGCAGATGACTCACAAACGTCATACTCCACTTCTTTCGCTTATGATTTACGACACTGTACACTGACAAGATGACTTTGCTGGGGTTTTGTTTGCTTGTTTAGTTTACCATGGTATTTCTTTATTATGTGCACTGGCATTTTTCACGTTGGTTACCTTACAACCCTCTCCTATCCCCTTCCTTTCTGCCTTTTCTCTCTCTGTGTGGCTATGGCTCTGCTCTCGTTTTCTCAGTTTGCTGTCTTTTTAACTTCCTTCACAGATGTATACTGTTCTGAAACTGTTACGTGCAAACATGATTTGTAAGTCATAATTTGTGCTATTGGGCTGCTTTACGTATGTTGCTACGTGACAATGTACAAGAGCAGATGCATGCATGTATATGCAACGCTATGTTCACAATATGGTATATTTTAGTGCAAAGCATGATTAAAAAGTTTGGGGGGTATTTGTTTGTTGTGTTTTCGTTTTTAAGGCGAACAGAAGAAAACGAGGCGAGGAACTAATCCCCTCATGCACACATCTTTGCACACAGTCACTGACCTGAAGAAAACTTGGTGTTGGGTCACGGTGGTCGGACTGTCCTCTTCCACTAGCCTGCCCTCCTCCTCTCTCTCATCGCCCATCTGTCCCGCCGTGCACTGCGCCATGGAGTCACAAAGGGGAGTGGAGGTTGGGGGTGGATCACTGCTGCAAGCAGTCGTCTGCTTCCTGCTCCTCTACCTTCTTCTTTCTCTGCCGCCTGATGAGGGTCTGGGACCCTTCACCCTGCATCCCGCAACACGCAAACCTGCAAACGACACATGTGTGATCAGCTGACGATGTCCCTGCACGCGTATATGCATGCATGCACGCTTGCGCATGTACACGCATTCGTTTGCACATGCAGAGTATGAACGGTGATAGCCTCAACTACAGCGCGGGCACTGACTAACCTTAGCTATGCATTCTAGGCATGCGTAGATGTGGGGTCTTCTGCATTTTCGTGCTTCAGCCCTTTTCCTCTTTCCTCATTTATTCACTTATTACTTTAATGCATTGCGGTGTGCGGTCTCATGGCTTAGTGGCAGATCTATGATGTATCGTATTTGGACAAACCGCACGCAGTGATATCTTGATGAAACTGAAACGGCGCAGGCCTGCATTTCAAAACATCATTAATTTCTGTCAACACTATGACCAGGATTGGTTTTTTTATCTTGTATTACATCACAAAACATGGTTCATTTCATCCTGTACACACTCCAACCATGGTTAGTTTCATCTTGTAATGCATCCCGAACATGGCCCATTTCATCTTGTAAATACCACTGCCGTGATGATTTTCATTTTGTAATACATCACAAATATGATTAATTTTATCCTGTAAACACCAAAACCATAATCGTTTTCGTCTTATGATACAGAACAAACATGATTAATTTCACCCACACCAAAATCATTCCAGTTTTTCGTCTATAACACATCACACTACATGAAACATGATGGTTTTCATCCTGTAAACATCACAAGCAGAGTTTCATTCTGCGAACACCACACACATGAATTGTATTTCCTCTGCAAACGTGTTGTGCAGTTTGCCTACACATGTCACTCCTTTTTTTTCTTTACACGTACTAGCATTTCTTAAAAGATGAAGACGCTCGAGTAGTGCATTCCATATGATGTACTATCCACATTAAACCATGCATTCAGAGTCAGACATAAACGTTTTAAGCAGACTACATGAAAATCTTGTACACAGAGAGATGTACCTGATATGACTTTTTTTGAGTTTCTAAAAGAGAATAAAACGTTTGCAGCTAAGATTTTACAATAGACAGATTTAAACAAAACTCCGG